>WUAT03461689.1:0-16347 GCA_010015005.3 Ulmus americana
AAATATTGGAGTTTTCATACTTAAATGGTTCTCAGTTGTACTAGTGCAGATGGTTTAAGTGTGATATAAGATGAATGATAACTGAAAAGAACATTACCATTATTGATATCACCACTGAAGCTTATAAGGATTACTAGTTCAAACTTGCTTCCCAAGTAAATCAAGTATTTTATGTTGAAGATCCTTCACGCGGTCCCAACTGGCGCGTTGTACAGGATGTTAATCATCGTAGCATTTGGGATATAACATAAAATGGTTTGAGTGACATCGATTTACTACAAGATAACAGCTTATCGAACTTCACGTTGTTTGTTGAACTTGGTAATCTATAGCAAATAAATTTGCATCGGAGCTATAAAGACGTCATTCCGATTGTTCATCCAGTTAACATTGCTCCATAAAACGTCATTGAAGATGCATCTTTCCTTAACGATGATGATGATGTGGATGCTTATGAGGAATATGATGAGAGTGTAGAAGAGTATGCATATGAAGAAACATATGAGGATAATGATGTTGATACTGAAGAAGATGACAATGATAATCAGAGTTATCATGATAGTGATTCGGACTAGAAAATATTTAAAAATACGTGTTATTGTATTGTGTAACCTATATATATATATATATATATTTATGTGTACATTAAATTGTAAATATTAATATTACAAATATAATTTTTAGCTAATAAATTATTTTATTAATATCGGACTTTTGATAATAGGGTTGATCTAGAGTAGGATTATGAGTCTCATGCTTGACTATGTTATGTTACATTATTTGATTCCTTTTTTTGTCGAATGGCTGACACCGCATAATTAAAGATTTAATATTTTTTTTTTGGAAAAATCAATTTCATTATTAAATACAAAAAAGGGTATCACACAACGCCTTTTTTATTTATTTAACAATGAAGTTGAGTTTTCCGAATAAATTGAATCTTTGTACTGTATCGGTAAATATAGAATGAAATAATTTAACTTAGCCAAATTTAGGTTCAGTAGCCTGAGTCCCTTATTTGTCTAAGTTATGTTATTTGGTTTCCTCTTTTTGTAGAAGAGCCAATACTGCATAATGATGAATCTTTATGCGGTGTTGACACTTTTACTAAGAAAGGAATGAAATAACTTAATTTGATTAAGCATGGCCGCAATGATTTAGCTCCCAAATTTCAAATTGTATTTTAAATAAATTAATTTTAATATTAAATTTTTTGTAATAATTAATTACATTTTTTCATTATTATTATTAATAGTAATAATAAAAATAATATTATTAATTTTATTGTTTATTCTAAATACTATTATTAATATTAATATTATTAATTTTTATTTTTTTAAAATTCCAAAGCTATAGCGACGACATATATGTTGTATGTCATCACTATAACTTTCCCTTACAGCGATGACATTTTCAAATTATGTCTTCGTTATAGAAGACAACTATAATGACAATATTTGTCGTCGTTATACATCACACACCTATAGCGACGACCTTTGTCGTCGCAATAAACCTACATGCACGGAACTATAGCAACGATATGTTGCGATGACTTTGTTGTCGGTGTAGATCTTTTACGGCGACATTGTACTCTATAGCGACGACAAATAAAGTGTTTTTCTTGTAGTGTTTCTTCTCCTCCTCTTCTCACCATGGTTGCCCACACCCTCATTAGCCCAGACCTACACCAACTGTCACTTGCGTCACCCAAACTCACCTCAAACTCATCGCCTTTGAACCCGCCTAAAACCCATGTCCGTCGCCCCCTTCCCAACCACTTTCGCCTCTCCTCCACTCCCCTCCGTCACCGGCCAAGACCCTCGCCATCCCAAATCTTTACTGTAAGATTTCTAGAGGAAGTCTTTCAATCCCGGACTCTTCTCATATTTCGAGAGCAAGAAAATTTGAGAAATTTGCATAATGGAATGAGCAAAGACCGAGTCACATTGCCCAATTACATACGACGGTTCAACACCATTTGCAAATCACCCAAGGATGGATTTTTTGCCAGTAAATAGTTCATTAAGGTCTCTATTCATGACCAAGTAACGAAAATTTTGGAAAATTATTTTGTAATTTAGAGATGGTTTGAGTTTTCGTTCAAATTTTTGAGTTTCATCATTGTGATTATTAGAGTAAATTATGAATTTTGGTGCATTGTTAAATTAGAACAATATAAAACCCATGTTTGAATATTCTTGCAATTGATACCTTTTTACTTATTCGGATCAGAAATGGGGATGGAGTGTTGATGATAATGTTTGTTTTTGCAAAAGATGGCTATGAGTTTTTTGGTAAACAAAGATGGCTTTGAGTTGTAGAGGCCAGAATTGGGGTTGGAATGGTAATGACGAGGACGGAGGATTTCGATTCGAGTTAAGGCTTTGATATGGGTTGTGTTTGATATGCTTAAAGTTGCTTTTTTCTTTTTTTATTTTATTTTATTTTATTTTTATAGAAAAAGTGGCTTTGATTTGCAAAGGCCGGAATGTTGGTTCGAGTGGTGATGATGAAGATGGAGGATTTCGATTGGATTTGAGTTTTTGATATGATTTGTGTTGGATAACATTGTTACCTTACTTCTTGTTTGAAAATTAGATAAAATAAGGTCACACTATTTACTAATAATGTGTATTAGAGGCGCATTGGGTTTTTCATCTTTCTAAAAATGCTTTAAAACATAACAAAACAAAGAAACCATGTTCATCAATTACAACTAAATGCAAACAATGTACAAGAACAAGACAAATAAAAGAAGCCAATTCCTTTCCCTTCTTTTTCTTTCCTTCCAACCAAAAAAACTACAATTTCAAAGTATTAAATTAAAGAAGAAACCCCCGCTATTCTTTGTTCCTTAGATGGAAGTTTAAGGGTGGCTAATCGCAGTGTCATTATCAATAAGATTGACACATTTGTGAATATTTTGCTATTTGATTTTTCTATACATATATGTATAAATTATGTCTCTCATTTATTATGAAACTCCATAAATATAAAACAAAATTTTTAGGGAAAACGGCCATCCTGTTGGATAAGTGCTACTAGTTTAACCATCACAAACATAAAATTTTCTAATTTGGTCATTATTAAGGAATAATATTACAATTGAAAGGAAACTTTTTGACGAGAAATTGAGGTTCCAACTTAAAACTAATTGGTACTAAGTAAAGTAACTCAATTCTTATATAAGGTTATATTATTTTTCATATATCCCCTCACGTTTGAGTCTGAAAGTGTGAGTATAATGAATGATTTTTAAAAAATCACAACAGGGCCAAACGTGATATTTTGAAAGAATCTCACAATATCGAATAGGGAAATTTGTGAGTATACACGTCGGAAAATATGTAGATTTTGAAACAAGTCAAAGACCCTAACATCGAAAATTAGTACACATTGGCCGAAAGGTCCTAAATGGAGGTCAAAGGTAGAGACATTGGAAGCTTTGATTGCTTTGATACCATATTACAAAATATGAACCACTTCCACTCTACTTTGGTATGATATTGTCCACTAATTGGGCCTAACCCTTATGTTTTTGCTTTTGGACTTTATCCAAAAAATCTCAAACCAATAGAGGTAGTGTCACATACTTATAAACCATGAATTATCCATACTCTTAGCCAATATGGGACATTCTAACAGTATGTCCCAACTTGAAGGAGAGTGTTAAAATCGTATTGATGTCAAATTGGTTAATATGATCCAACTTGAGAGAGTGTTAAAATGTTTCACATTGGTTAAGAGTGGGGATGATCCATGATTTATAAACATGTGACACTACTTCTATTGATATGAGGTCTTTTAGATAAAATCTAAAAGCAAAACCACGGAGGTTAAACTCAACGAGTGGACAATCGCATATCAATGTGGAGTGAAGTTAGTCCATATTTTATAATAAATAATGAGTCTACATATTTTAGTAATTTTTTTTTCGTGGAATATACTGTCGCAAAAACCTCGTTTTGATTGAAAAAAATTCAAAAATTCTTCAATTCAATTTGTTTCTTCATTTTTATGAAGAAAAATAATTAAAAAATGAAAGTAAATTGAAAAGGTTGATGTAAAAATAAGTTAAATTTTTCTAAAGTTTTCCTAAATTAAACAGAATTTTATAGATAATTTGTTTGTTTGTAATGTCCAATGTGGTAAACGCTTATCCAACCGATGACCATAAAGATAATTTTTTTCAAAATTTTATTTAATGACACTGTACGATCAAATACGAGCATATAATGGAGTTGATGACGACGTGTGGTATGGAGAGTTGGCAAAGGCATTGAATAGAACTAATAAATGCCAAAACATTGGGCAAACCCTGTTTACCCCTTTGCCTCGGACTTAACTCACAACCCTTCGTTTCTTTCTCTTTAACTTAATTGATAACGTCAAACACTTAAAGACGAACATTAACCTCAAAACGCACCCATTATTACCAATCTTACTAAGCTTAATCTTCCCCTCTCTTATCCAAACCAAATCAAACCCATTATCAAGAACTCCAAACCCATTAAAGCTACCTTCATTAGTTTCCATTTTCAATATATATGTATATATATTAAGGACAAAAGAAACCGAACCATTAAGGCAACGACGGATAGCTAGGCGCCAGGCAACACCACCACCACCACCACCACCACTATATTAGCCTCGCCCTCTCTCTTCTTCTCTAACCCTTTTTTTCTGTTTCTCGGTTCTGAGAAAATCAGAAGCAGCCAAAAGGCATAGCTTCGGCCTACTTATATTATTTAACTCAAAAGCTAACCAAATCCAAGGCATAGAAGCTCGTGTTTTTGGGTTTGAGATTTGAGCAAGAGAGAGAGTTTAGTATATATAAAGATAAATATATAGTATAGATAGAGAGAGAGAGAGAGAGAGGAATCCCAAAGCCAGTGTCCAGTTCCTCTCACCGTTATCTGCTTGGCTTCCCTCTACACTTCACATGTTCGAGTCTATGAAGAAGAAGATCAAGAGGATTAGCACATACCAGAAAGCTTCACTCTTTTTCTTGGTAAGTTTTTAAAAACCAACTCTCATCAAATTATTATCCGAAACATTGTTTCTCTCTCTGTTTTTTTTTGGATTTCAAACATGGCTGCTTCTACTTTGCTCAGTGACAATGCCGGCGGCCAAACCACTAATCTCAGCGGCAACGAAAGCACCAACAACAGCAGCCCGGCGATAACCATCAGCACCGGAGCTTCCAATAACAGCACCGGAAGCAGCGAAGAGCTGACCAACGACAATCCCGGAACACAACATCATCCCCACCAATTAAAGAGAAAGATGGTGAGAAAAAGAATGGCTTCCGAAATGGAAGTACAAACCGCCACAATCGCCGGCGTCGGCACCAATCCTGATTACCTGAGATTTTCCCGTCGTGGAATCGCTCCCGCCGGTGGTGGCATCGGTTTTTCTTTCCCGAGTGGAAACGTGTCAAATTCGAATCAGAGCAGCAGGTCGATGACGACGACGACGATCCCCAACTACTCCACTATGTTGCCTCCGTCACCAAACACAAATTTGACCAATCTTACGTCAAGTGGGGTTTCTGGGGTCTTATCTTCTTCTTCAACCATAGCTTCGAGCTTGACTCATATCGACTCGCTTCCTCTCCATTATCACCAGAGATCTCAGAATCACCAGATAAGTCCGGCTGTTTGTGGGTTTTCGGGTTTACCCCTATTCCCACCGGAATCCAACAATATCAATCAAAATCTTAGCCCCGTTGCGAATAGAGTTAACCCGCTCACGAGCTCATCAATGGAGGACAACTCAGCGACGGCGTGGATCGACGGAATAATCAAAGATCTCATCCACAGCTCCAACAACGTCTCGATTCCTCAGCTCATCCAGAACGTGAGGGAGATAATCTTCCCGTGTAATCCCAATCTCGCTGCTCTTCTCGAATATAGGCTCAGATCGATCACGGAGCAGCCTCCTTTGATTCCGAATCAAATTCAGGCCACATCGACGCCGGAGAGGAGAAAGGAAGCTTTCCAAGTTCAACAGCAACAACAAAATCAGATACAACAAGGACATGGGCAGCTTAAGCTTAATCTTGACACGGCTGCAGCGGCTATTTTTCCTCCGGCGGATTCTGGTTCCGGCGCCGGAAATAACGAGTTGTACTTGCACTGGGGAGTACCTAATCTTCCCCCAACAAACGACCAATCCCAAATCCAAATCCAAACCCAAACCCAACAACTCCAACCCAGTTCTTGTAACCAAACACAAACCCAAACCCAACCCGAACCGCCACCGGAGAACAACAACTCCTCCCCAACCGATGAAGCAACAACAACCCTATCACCGCCTCCAAACACCGCCGCTCTAATCCGCGAGAAAAAAAGTGAAATTCTACAAAAGAAGAAAGACGAAGAAGGGTTACATCTACTAACCCTTCTTCTCCAATGCGCCGAGTATGTCTCGGCGGAAAACTTCGAAGAAGCAAACAAGATTCTCCTCGAAATCTCCGAGCTCTCGACTCCGTTCGGGACCTCGGCGCAGAGAGTCGCCGCCTACTTTTCCCAAGCAATGTCAGCCAGGCTAGTCAGCTCCTGTTTGGGAATCTACGCCACGCTCCCCAACTCCTCCACTCCCTTAATCCACACCCAAAAAATGGCGTCGGCGTTCCAGGTCTTCAACGGAATAAGCCCTTTCATCAAATTCTCACATTTCACGGCCAATCAAGCCATTCAAGAAGCGTTCGAGAGGGAAGATAGAGTGCACATAATTGATCTTGATATAATGCAAGGTCTGCAATGGCCGGGGCTGTTTCATATCTTGGCTTCGCGCCCCGGGGGACCGCCTTATGTCCGGCTAACGGGGCTCGGAACTTCCATGGAGGCGTTGGAGGCCACTGGGAATAGATTGACCGATTTTGCAGACAAGCTCGGGCTTCCTTTCGAGTTTTTCCCCGTGGCGGAGAAGGTTGGGAATTTGGATCCGGAGAGGCTTAACGTGAGCAAGAGGGAAGCTGTGGCTGTTCACTGGTTGCAGCATTCTCTTTACGATGTAACTGGGTCGGATACCAACACTTTGTGGCTTTTGCAGAGGTGAGTAGTGACCAATATTTACTTTCCTTTGCCCCCCCCATGAAAATCACATTCCTTTTTTATCCAAATATATGCCATATATACACTAATTTCAAAAAGATACAAAAGGATCAAAGTAAAGTTCTTACTTTATTTAAAAGTTTTTGGACTTTTTTTGTTTTGGTCGATCAATTATTAAAGGTTGAACCAATAATCAGCACTTGGTTATCTTCTTTTGATTTAACTATTGTCTCGAAGAATACACTGCATAACCATGCAAAAAAGCTTCAAGTTGAGATATCTATTGCTTTTCTACTACTCGGGAATATATTTATAGGGATCTTGTCACACACGCTTATAAACAATAAAGTACGAGCCTTAACTTGTCACTATCTTGTATTAGTTTAGGTTTTTAGGAGTTAGCCAAATTTTGTGATTAACCAATAACCCATGAGGCCAATGTAGATAAATCATGAGCTTTATATGTGGTTACCGCATTTTATCAACCTAGATTTTGAGAGTGTGTTACTTGCATTATTTGTATCATAACTAGGTTTTATTGTTAACCAATAAAGTCTTGTACCTAAATTAGGGTCAGTATCTCCTATCAACTTAGATTTTGAAGAATGTATGTGTTAAAGACAAATTTCGCGGATTAATGTTATTTTTTGGAACCTATATATGAACTATCTTTAATGTTATTTTCATCGCAGGTATAATTAAACTATGAGCCATGTAAATGTTAATTATTACCTCCTGTCAACCTAGACCAACACGCATTACCAACATTCTCACAATTTTTTTTGTTGCACAAAACTATCTTTAATTCTCATTTTCTTCAATTGTTTCATGCATGCATGATATATACTCAAATGGGGTTATTGTGATATATCAGATTGGCACCAAAGGTGGTGACGGTGGTGGAGCAAGACCTGAGCCACGCCGGTTCGTTCTTGGGGAGGTTTGTGGAGGCAATACACTACTACTCAGCCCTATTCGACTCGCTGGGAGCAAGCTACGGCGAGGAGAGCGAGGAGAGGCATGTGGTGGAGCAGCAGTTACTCTCCAGAGAGATCAAGAACGTCTTAGCAGTGGGAGGCCCGTCGAGGAGCGGAGATGTCAAGTTCCACAACTGGCGAGAGAAGCTTCAACAGAGCGGATTTAGAGGCCTTTCTCTGGCCGGCAACGCCGCGACTCAGGCCACCCTGCTTCTTGGCATGTTTCCTTCGGATGGTTACACTCTAGTGGAGGATAATGGGACTCTAAAACTTGGTTGGAAAGATCTTTGCTTGCTTACTGCTTCTGCTTGGAGACCTCCCTTTCATGGACCCAATAATCCTACTCTTCACTATTAGAGTTTTCAAACAATACAAATTAGATACCATTGGTGATAAGATCGCCGCTCACTGTCACGGTGTTGTGTGTTTGGCTCACTTTTGACACGACGCGTCGTTTTATCACCGGTGGTTTTGTTCTAACAGTTATGAGAGTTTACCAAGTCTGGTTATTGGTAGAGGGGTCCTGAATTTAAATGCATTTACTTTGTAATTTTTCCATGTCTTAAGCTATGCTTGCTCTTTTATGATCCTGTTTTTGTACTCCCTTCCGTTTTTATTATTTATTTATTCTTTCTTTTTGGATAATACCCACTTAAATTTAGTATTAACCTAAAAACTTTGGTGTATTATTGGAGGGGAAAATTAACTAATTTGGTTGGCTGGAAAGGAAAAGAGAAGAATAGAAAAGGTTCAATTTTATTGCTTGATAATAAAAAAATGATATAATTCCAGCGAAAGCAAGCTCATTCAGTGCAAAATTTAATGGACCGACAATTCTAATTTAAAACTATTTTATTTTCATTCAAGCTATAAATTTTGGATTGTTTTTGTTATTCTTGTAAAGTAAACTTAACTTGTCAATTATTTTAGTATTTTTTGAGTCACAAAGAAGATGAGTTTGAAGTTTTTTAATATATTTTTTGAGTAAAAAAAAAATGAGTTTGTTTTGATTATTTAAGTATGAAAATATTTGAACCGAGTATTTAAACAGGTGGTGCTAATCATATTTTCTCATTACCATTCCATCATGCTAACCAGACCAATACAATCCAAAAGTCACCTGAGATGATACAAAAATGCAAGGAAAACCAGTTTCATTCATATATTCTCATAAATCTAACAAAAGACCAAAAGTTTGAAGTTAAATAAAATACAACACTAAAAAGAAGAAAGAATAATGATTTCACTTTGAAGGCATACAAGGACTAGTCAGCTGTTACAGCCAACAGTCATTTATATCAAGAATGACAATTGAATCTCTCTTCCAAGTAAAAGAACCTTCCTGTGTACATAAATTATATGGCATGGTTCTCCACTCACATTAAGTTTACATAACCAAAATGCAGGAAAGTTCCTTCAAACACCTTTCTGGATTACCCACCATCTGCATTTCAATCCTCTAATGCTCAGACTCGAAATTTTGGCTGCCATTACGGATCGAGATGTTTATCGTGCTCCTCCGGAAAGTGGATAAATATTTCGTATTTACCAAAAATAAAATAGAATTTACTGTCTGTCGAACTCAGCTTGGCACTTCTCCCTTTGGAAAATCTGATGAAGAATCTTAGCACCCCAGGAAAATGGACATTTGGCACAAATCTTTACGAGCTTTTTTACTTGAAGAATCTCTAGCAATAAATCAAGGTCACCTACCTGTCATGAACTTATGTTGCAGTCACTCAAGAATTGTTCTTTGATCAGAAAGTTTTTCCAGTAATGCTTGTATTTTGTAATTCCCATCTCGAGCCAAGGTTTCATGTTTCCGTTATAGTGCAAAACTGCAGCTCTTTTGATGGCTTGGGAGTTAATCCCATAGTCATGACCTAGTCCGGACAAAACCCAATTTTCATCTATAACATAGATCAAATCCTGAAAGGTTAGCAAGCTCGCACGCAAAGCAACAGCTTCATTTTGTCCGTCTTGTGTACTCAACTGTTCATGTTAGAAGCAAAGGCCAGCAAGTTAGAAAGTTTGAGTGGCTTACAAATGAGACTTAACAATGGTTAGTATGAAAAGATCAATAAAAATTTCAAACCCGGTTAAAGAATACACTAAGGTGAACTTTAATGTTACTTACCTCCTTTACCAATCTCTGGTGAGTTTTAGTTAGATCAAGCCCTCTCCATCTGTCCAGATCAACTACGTTCAATCCGGACATCCAAGCACAAGAGTTCTCATTGAAGTTGTTCTCACCCAGATAGCTTTTTAGCATATTCATCTTCACAGAGCACTGCTGTACAGCACCATTAACTTTCCCTCCCATGTTGAGGCTCCAGAGGGGTGACAAATCCCGCTGGACAACAACATCATCATCCAAAACCACAACTTTCTTCAAATTCTGGAAAATCTCAGGTAGAAGATAGTGGGCATTGGAAAACGTGGATAAATAATCCATTTTAGCTTGGTAGGAGACGCGAAATTCCACAGGCAGCAAGGGATGTAACTGGTCCTTATCTAGATTAAGATCTTCAATGTTCAACACTTGAACTGTTGCTTCGTTGTATGTGTTTCTGATGAACCATAATTTCATTGCAAAGTAATTCTGTCTATTAGTTAGCACATGGAAAACTTGAGTTGCACTTTCCTGGAAAAAATAGCAGAAAAGCCAATCAGTGCCATGACGACCAAAAAATAATGAAAATTGAAAGCAAAAACATGGGTTAAATAATATTTGAACATACTTTGGCATTCATCACAGTCGAGTTAATAACAACTGATGATGCAAGAACATTGTTGGAGAATATGACATAATGGTGCAATGCAGGATCGGTGTATTTCTCAGAGAGAGAGGTTTCCACATCACTGGCAGATCTAAAGTATTCAACTGTCAGTCTCATAGACAGGCAATGGAGACTCTTTGGCATGGTCTGCACAGCAAGTTGGTAGAGGAAGGCACTTTGTTTCATATGAAAGTTAGCTTCGTCCTCTGTCATATCGAATATTTGTCTCAATTTTTTGTCAACATTATTGCAATCCACAGGAAATGATTTAGCTTTGGCTATTACAGCTTCTATACTCTGTAGCTTCTTCTTGGTGCTGAGTAAATGGTTTAAATCCAAATCAGTAACTTGGAAAGTCATATGAAATTCATTTGGAATATTATCACAAAATCCCCATGCAGTTTGGTTTTTTTGCATGAAAAATATTTGATTTGATGTAATATCAATTTAAATCTTAGAATTTCAAAATGATGCAAAATCCTCACTTGTCAACAAGCAATTAACTCTCAGTCTCATCAGTTATTGTCTGTATTTGGGACAACTATCTATCTCTTTCTGTGGCAACAATATTGACAAAAAATGATGAAATTAAGTGTAAATTGGCGGGTGATTTTTACCCAAATTGTTGATAAAAGTTAATTTTGAAAGAATTTGACCCTTGTAATTTGCATTTGAAACATAAATGACCCTTGTTTTTCAACAAATTACCCTGAGGGGTCAACATTTCAGTTTTTTACACTTGAAGAACATTTAAGTCATCTTATTTGTTAATTTTAACTTTTGAGTCGACTCAAGGTACCAAAATATAGAAAGTTCAACCATGAAACCCCCTCAAAGTAATTTGTTAAAAATGATGGTAAAAACTGTTCCAAAATGTAATTTTCCCTTGAAATGTATGTTATGCATAAGAGTTTATTTGCCTGATAAAACTTCAACAATTAAACTCAACATGGCAACAGCAGAATCATAGCAGTAACTATAAAACAGATAATTGTAAAATAATATGAAAATTGCTATGACTTACTGTGGAGGAAGATCGGCATCAGTAGTAGCTTCACTAAAAATACGCTCCAAGTCCTGAATATTTTGTTTCATCTCTCTAGTCAACTTGTCCTGTCTGGGAAGTTTTGCGATAGTAGGATAATATGCTCTTGCCACAAATAATTGGTCCTTCAATTTCTTCACCATGGCATCCCTCATATCCTCTCTATGTTCCCGATGCCAAAGGCAGTAGCTCCCATATTTCAACTCACATTGATTCCCACTTTCCTCCGCATTTTTGGGAGAATTAGTTATGTGAACTGGACCACCAACACTAGTATTCTGTGATAAAAATTCAAATTAACAGAAGAAGATACTATGAGCATCAGAAAATAGTCAGCATGCTACAAAAGTTTATCAGCAAAAGAATGAACATGCATACATTTTTACTGGGAGATGACTGTGGAACTTCCCTTTTCGGTGCTGAAGATCCTGGAGATAACAAAAAGGAAAGAAATAAAATCCATTAATTTTTTAAGGTATAACTAAGCAGTTGTTAAAAAGAGGGGGGGAGACATAGACAAACCTTTTTTCTGATCAGTACTGGACACAGTGCTGCTGCTGACGGTTTCGTTTTTAGAGTCATGCATAGATTTCTTAAACAGATCCTGGAACACAGAATTTGAGGTTACGAAAAACATTAGAAAAACCAAAATCTTATATCACTGCACTACATTTAAAATCATTTAAAAGCTTCCCATAACTGCACCAAACTTGAGTGGTGAAGAGTGGAGAGGAGAAGAAAGGCAAACAAACTGTGGAGACTGAAGAACAAAGCCACCCATTTAAGCTGTAAAAGCATAACTATCATAATTTTTTCACCTGGTTGATTTTACTCTATTTTTATCACATTAATGTTTATATTGAAATGCAACATACTAAAGCCTTGACCAAATCAATATTGCAAGGCTTCTAGACAATAATTACATAAGTGAAAAAACACGATGACAACCAATATTTGTTAGAAGAAGAATTCCATATATTCTTCAACATAAGGGATGGACAAAACAATTAACAAGACAACTATTCTCAAATGGAAAGTGGAAACAGATAGAGCAATGTAGCTTAAAAGTGTATAAGCATCATTCATGCCTGGCTAAAATATTATAGATCAAATACATCCAATTCTATACTGACACGGTTGGTTATTCACAAATTTAGATGGTCTTTCAAACCCATTAAATATTTGAAAAGTGCAAACGTCACGCACTATGTTACTGTTACCTACAAGCTTCCTTGGCAAAAATTGTTGTTCGGCATGATATAGGTACCGCATACAAAATTGGATTCATCCCTATAACTATAAGGGACTGGTTTTAGTCTAACTCATTCAATTATGATGTACTAGTCATCCGAACTGCACATCCAGTTACATTTAAAATTCTATTTTCCATAATTAGCATTACACAGGGATATTTTTCTTTAAATTCAAACTATTACTAATAAGTTCGTTATTCTATTTACCACACAAATTCAATGCCCTGTACCTAATCCAAGCAAATATATCCTCTCAGCTCTAATGTGCATATTTCAGATAAAATTCGCATCACCTTTAAAGATATAAAGAAAGAAGGGTAAAAAAGAATGTTATGCCTGCATCATTTAGAAGTTCTTACATCTTCATATGTAAAAGGTTAAGTTTTTGCATCATATAAATGAGGTGCCAAAAGAATTGTGTAAAAGAGAATGCAATTATAGGGCATCAAAGAACTGCACTATCAGTATCAAATTAAAACATAATTGCAGAAAGCAAATCCTACAACTCAAACTTGAAACATAACATTTCATCCAATTTTATTTAGTTTCTCTGATTTTCCTAAGCCAATTGTTCAAATATGCTGAAGCAAATAGCACTTAGACAGCAGCCATGGTAAGCTAAATCAATGTTTTACTTTTACTGAACTGGAGGCAGCATAGAGTAGGAAATTGTAAAAATGTGTTATTGAGTTCCTGAAGAAAAGGAAGTGGGCCATACAAAAAGAACCATAAACAAAAGCAGCAAGCTTTACACTATAAATCAATGCTGTCATATTCTTTTTAAGTCCCTTTATCTTAGATTCTTAAAAAATTATGTCTGCCCTAATCACTACTCTAAGTAGCTCTAGAGTTCATAATCAGAAAAGCATGTTTAGAAATATTGGAAAAATCATTCCCAGTTAGTCATAATCCCACAATTCAGTAAAATTTATAAGATATAACTAATTATTAAAATATAAATTGCTTCCTTACAATAATGCAAGCACTTCCTATGCCCAATAATCATCAAACACAAGCAGCAGCAAGTTGTGGGGGAAAGAAATAAACTGTGGTTTGAGACTTAAATTAAAGAACTTTAAACCTTAAATATCAGAGCAATTGTGCAACAAACCTTAGTAATAGTTGGTGCCAATCTTCTCACAAGATCGTCTACATGGCGTGATTGATCCCTCTGAATTCAATTATTGCAGAATTAGTCGGAAAATAAATATAATAAGCAAAGGGTTTCTTTCATATTCTTAAAAACTCACAAATCAAAATTTCCACCAGTCAAAATTCCTAATCTAAGAAACTCATCAAAATACTGTTGGTATGACATCATGCCCTGAATAAACTAAAAAATAAAATTTCATAGCATTACCTTAGACTGATTAGGAGTATCTGTGATGCTATATTTTTCATATCTTCCAATCGGATTCTGATCAACAAAACAAAAAACAAACGAAATCCCATCAAGCAAGAACTTTGCAAGCACAAAAATTACAAAAATTCACAAACTCAAGTTATAATCCCCACCGAAACCGAACTTTGTTCAGATGCATATCCTGCACAAGAACCAAACCCATTAGTGTAAACAATATTTCCAACCCAAAAAACAGAAACAAAGATCCGAAACAAATCAGCGAATCAAACACAAGGTGTAAGCATTCCCAATCGAGAGCCAGAGAGGCCCTAATCAGGCCTAAGAAACAGATCTAAGAAAGGAAATTGAAAAAAAGGAGAGAGAGAATGAGTGAAAGTGTGAGTTAGTTACCTGGAGATTGGAAGCCATTGTGAAGGCCAAGCAAGAAGACGAGAGGAACAAGCATTGAAAGAAAAACGAGACCAAGAACCCCAATCACGAGGCCTCTCCACCGCCGCTTCGTCGGAGACGCAAACGAAGACCCTCCGCTCTTCATCTTCCCCTTTCCCTTCTCACTCCTCCACTTTCCCCTTCTTCTTCCTCAAGCTCGCTTTATCAATGTCATATATAAACATATATAAATATATATATATCTCTACAAATCAAAATTGAAAGATTTTCAAACCAAAAATCATGAAAAAATTATCAATTTCAAATTCTTATCAATTATCATTACAAGTAGAGTTAGATTCAAACTCCTCCATCGCCATCAATTCCCACTCAATTATCTATTTCAACAATTTTTGTTGAGCTCTAAGTTCGATTACACACACATTGTACGAAGACACAAACTGAAACGAAGAGGACAGAGAAAGAAGAGAGAGGAGAGAGATCGCATGTGGGATGTACAATGAGATTACCGGGGGGCCTTCACGCTTGTTGTGGTGAGATCTACTTCTTCTTGCTAACATGAGTTGGGAAACTACCGGACTTCTTTTTATTTTTAATATGTGATAGAATATATTTGAAGATTTAATTTTAAATAAGATTAAATCAATAAAGAGGTAAATAAGAATAGTACTTCTTAGCTCAAAAGGTTTATTATTGGGAAAATTCCCCGATAAGCTATTACTGTGTCACTTTTTTTTTTTTTTGTAAACAGTGTCACTTTTATTTATTTATTTTTTAACTAGAGTAGGGCCAGAAAGAAATAAGCATACCTAATGCTTTTTTTTTTTTTTTTTTTTTTGGGATAAATTTTTAGTCCATTTTACTTATTTTCTTTTTGCATTTTAGCAAATACTTGTGAGTTATGTCAATTTTCTTTTTTTCTTTTTTCTTTTGTACTTAGTCTAAAAATTATAAGAAATTGTATGAAATATTTTACTATTTCTGAAAATTTATATTTTTATATTTTTACCACTGTTTTATATAAAAAAAAATTTGGAAACTAAAAGAAATATTAAAAAGGTATATTTAAAATTTGTTTCCAACATTTTTTTTTTCAAAAAAAAGAGGGGATAATTTTTTGAAAAAAATTGATAATATTTTTATGTGATAGATTCCAGAATTTGAGCATGCTAATCTCTCTTTTTTTCACCCTTCTTTTACTAAAAAAAATTATATAATTTACCAATCAAAAAAATATATAATTTACAAAGATAGTTTAAATGTATTCTTTTTTAATTTTTTTTAAAGTTTAAATGTGACTTTTTTTTTTTTTTTTTTTTTTGAGGGGAGCTTGAATGTGAGTATTAGTAAAATGTTGCAATGATATTTTTTTGGGTATTCCTCTAGAAAAATAAATAAATTTGGGCATATTTATACTAAAGAAATATATTTAACAAAAATAACTTGTATATATTATAAAATAAAAGCAGAAGAAAAAAAAA
>WUAT03462013.1:0-16340 GCA_010015005.3 Ulmus americana
TAAAATAATATGAAAAAAATAATATTTTATGTAAA
Source organism: Ulmus americana (assembly GCA_010015005.3). Taxonomy (NCBI): domain Eukaryota; kingdom Viridiplantae; phylum Streptophyta; class Magnoliopsida; order Rosales; family Ulmaceae; genus Ulmus; species Ulmus americana. The sequence continues at coordinate 36 of WUAT03462013.1, forward strand.
AGGTGGTGAGAATATTAATAATATAATGTAAAAGGTGGTAGGATATAAGTGTGTAAGATGTAAAAGGTAATAGAGTTTAGGTGTGTAAGATGATAAAGTAGAGTAGGATGATGTAAAAGGTGGTGGGGTCCACACGATATTATAGAATAGAATATTTGTTAGAATAAGAAAAAGAACAATTTTTGGAGAATAGGATAGGATAGGGTTTTTTTGAATCGATTCTAGAACAGGCCCATTTCTTCATATAAGTACTTACCTACCGAGGCTTCTTGGTGCCATAAGGAACTTTTTGGTAGTATATAAACAAATCGGTAAAAAATAAAGGTTTTTATTTTTATTTATTTATTTGTGTGGTGGTGGTGGGAGGTGCTGCATTTCAGCTGGTTATAATTCATGTGCAAGATGCTCTCTTGTTATATGGTATGCCATTCGGCAGGTCGTGATGCTAAAATTGAATATGCCTGGCATAGACTTATAGGAGATTTTTATGTTTCCTTTTTCTTTTATTAAAGTTATATTATGGAGATAATGGATCATTTTTATCACATATCCAGATTTTTGTTGAGGATCTTAGCACTAAACAACTGGAGAGTGAGGTTGAGGTTCGGGGGCCTCCTGTTTCAAAAGCATTTGATGATCAAGGAAATCCTACAAAGGTCTTACTATTAGCTCTCTTCTTTTCCTATATCTATGCTTCTGTGGTTGATAAATTTTTTTGAACAGTGTTGAAATCTATCTTTTTTTTTGCACTGACAGGTTATAAGACCAAAAAGCAATATGATTTTTTGATAAAGATCTACTTAGTTAAATGAACTATGTTTGAACTGTTTTATTATTATTATTATTATTCTTTCTGAAATTCTGAAAGCAAAAAAATGGAAATAAATATCTGTTTTTATATTTTGAGTTTTTTAAAGTATATTGGTGATGGGGGTACTATTGTCAAAAAGGGTAATGCTTTTGCAAATGGAAAAGGAAGGGGTTTAGAATTTTTTAAGTTCCCAATGGTATATCTAACTTGGTTGTTGATGTTATTGTTTTCTGTGCGCTTACATAATATTTCCCTTCCCCCCTCCTCTCCCATTTCTGCTTAGTTGTTATATTTTGTTTTATGGAGTGGACATTAAATATTAAAGTGTTATCTTATGTCAGGCCGGCGAGGGTTTTTGCCGGAGGTACTCTGTACCATTAGAGACATTATATAGAAAAGCAGATGGTGAGTCTTAAAATGTGTCTGAATTTATCAACTTATTATTTATTGCCTTGTTGTACCATGCATATAATAACTTGTCTACTTTTCTCTTTTGATTGTTTTAAAAGTTAAAGGTTAGCTACTTTGTGCCCTGTCTTCGTTCAACCTTTTCTTAATTGCTTGTACTTTATGAAGGTCAGATCAATACATGATCAGCAAGGCCATAAACAGGCTGATAGCGCTAATTCTATAGTTCCATGATGTTCACAAAATAGAGTTTCATCAAAGGAGATTTCAGTTTTTGTGCGTAATTGTTTTTTATCTTTTAATTTATAGATGGAAGAAAATCAATGACTGATACTCTGATTCTAAAAAAGAAATATTCCAAATGTTATACATATGGTTTCTTGCGTCGCCTCTCAGAATGGGGTTTCAATTTTATGTTCATCCAGGCTAGTTTGGTATTTCTTTAAAGAGCCTGTAAAGCACGTTGCACACAGCCCAATGCAATTACTGTGTTTGATGACAGTGCATTAAAATATTTTACACAGCCTAATGCAGTTTTATAGTCATTTTGCAAAGCAGCATTTTCTATCTTTGGACTTTTGCTTCTGCTTTGGTTATTTATTCATTTATTTATTATTGTTATTAGTAGAAGCTTAAATTATTAATAATGCACAGCATTACCAAAATAGGTCTCTCAATCTGTTAAATTTCAGTAAAATAAAAAATAAAAAATTCTTAGTTTCTATTGTACATCTTGTTATTGCCATTTAAAATATTCAGATTTGGTAGAGGATACTCAAGATGTTGTTCTCTATTACAGGAAAAACAGAATATGTTTATGCCTGCATCAAGGAGTCTTCCCGACATGCTTTAGAGGTTTAATGCTAATCCTTTTGCGAGTTCTTTTACTACACTTATCTTTCTGCTTTCACAATCTTCTCTTTGAAACTCCATTCAAATATTAAGTATTAACTTTGATTTTTCCATCTAAATTGGTGTATTAATTTTTATTTATAACATTATTCGTTGTAGTTCACTAATGTTTGTTGTATTTCTCTCTCTTTCTCCTTCTCTTCTCCTCTCTCTAATTATAGGTTATGTCTGAGGATTTGCCAAAGGTCATTGCCAAAATATCATTCCCAAAGTCAATGCGATGGAACTCTCAGGTCCGTATCATCTGAATATGCAAGCTAATTCGTGACCCTTTATTATTGATTCATAGTTTCATATTTATCACTTATAACTAAGCTAACTGATAAAATTAGGCCATTTTTAATATATAGATATATATATTCTTAATATTGATCAAGACAAAACGTCTCATTAAGAACATCATGCAATGAGCTACTGGCTTCTTATGCTTAAAATGTTAAACCACTATGCAGCAAACAATTTGCTTTGGTTTTTCCTATTCTATTTCTGATCCTCTTAAATAGATCATAATAAACTTGTAGGCTTGATGTTTATTTTGTTACTATACCTGTCCGTAAAGTGCTATATTGTTAGCTCTAGCAAGGTAAAGTTTTTAGATCTTATTAGTTTAAAAACAGAAGCATTTTCGAGAGTCAACAGGAACATGATATTCCGCTCAGTACAAGGAGTTCTAAGTGTTCTCTCATGATATAGCGAATCTCCAGAAGCTCTTCATTTTTTAGGTCTGACATTAGTAGACTTAAATAAGTAATGAGCCTGTCAATCATGTTTACCATTCTCTTTTTTTTGACATAGCATGATTTTAGTCTATGGATTTAACTGGAATCAATGTTTAAAAAGTCTTAATCGGGTATGGAGGTGCTGGGCCTCCATGAGGTGAGGTGTAAACCTCAGGGCAGATAAAAGGGTAAGCCTCGACCCATAAACAAATGAAAAAACATAATAATACCATGTTTTGAATTCCATATAAAGCATATAAAAATTGAGTTATCAAAGAACCACAAACATAAGACATAAACAGAGTCCTCCTCAAGGCTCAACAAAATAAAGTTATAAAGCATAACATAAACTAAGTCTAGTACTCAAAAGCAACTTAAAAGTGATGATCATGATTAAAAGTCTAGTACCCATGACCTAAGTCTACTACTCAAAAGCAAACTAAGTCTAAGAAGACTCAAAACTTAATGAATCCATCTCCATGCATATTCTCCTCCTCATCACTAGTTGGATCCTCCATAGAGTTATCGTCATATCTAATGGCTCTCCCATCCTCAAAGAAAGAAAGAGTGAAAACCCTTGTGCTTTTTAATTAACCAATGGCCCAAGACTAATTACACTGTTTTGGATTGCAAAATCAGCCCAAAACACATCAGAAAAGAGGCTTAAGCCTCACATAGCCCCAAGGCGTGAGGCTCAAAAGCGTAAGCCTCACCAAAAAATGCTTAAGGTTCTTTTATACATGCCAAGGCTTAAGCCCTGGGTCATCAACCCTCTGCCTCAAGGCAAGGCGTGCCTCAGGGCATAAGCCTCTCACGATTTTTTAAACAATGACTGGACTGGTAACATTGATTTTCTTTTCCTGCTTTAATCACAATCATTTAATCATCTAGGATGTCTTGTTTGATTTCTTGTCCAAATTTAGGTTATGTTTAGCAGACCCATTCGTTGGATTTTGGCTCTGCATGGAGATGTAGTTGTGCCATTTACATTTGCTGAAGTTCTGAGGTAATCAGACCATATGTCATATACATGGATTTCCTTGCATTCAATGGTTGGCTGGTGGAACAAAAAATGTTAAGACTTGTCTATATTCTAAACTGAATGTTAAACTTGTGTTTGTAATTAATGTTTTGTAATTTCTATTATGGGATTTTATCATTCTGGTACCTTGGTAGTTTTGGTCTTTCCCAAAAAGTACCCTCATTTTATTGATAACACTCGAGGTTGTGTTTTGTGAGATTTTGGTACCTTGGGTCAAACTTTCTTTGACTTTTTGACTGAAATGTCGAAATGCTCCCCGTAATAATTTGAAAAATATTTAATTTTACTGGAATTTCTTTTCAAAAGATTTAAATTCTTTGTTTCATTTTCATTTTTAAGTTATTAACATGTGTTTAGATACAAGGATAACCATAAAATTACTCTTATCCGGGATAAGAGAAGGCAATTTGGTCATTTTTTAAAAATTAAATCGACCCAGGGTACCAAATCCCAGAAACCCAACTTCGAGGGTACCAAATGTGATATTGATAAAACAGGGTACTTTTTGGGACAAACCAAAACTACAGGATACCATAATGATAATATCCCTTATATGATATGTTTTGTTTGTTATCTTTTTTCTTAAAAATATATATGTTTCAATTACTCTGTTTCTTATTCAAAAAAACTGTTTAACTTGTGTTTTTCCGTGGCCATTTGAAATACTTCTATTGTATGCTTTTCTACCAAATGTTTGTTGGTGTGTATCTGTTTACTCAATTTCAACACAATATCATTGAAGTGCTTCGAGAACTATTCACAGTATTGGTGAGTGGTAACTATGTGAGTTTTGAGTCTCCATTATTTTAATTGTCATTCCTTGAGTTATTTCCTTTTTTAAATCAATACCCAAGTCCTGAGGAACTTTTTAATCCATGTAGTTGGCTTGAGACTTCTTTTTTTTATTTTTATTTATTTTAAATATATCATATAAATTTGCTGAGTACTTGATTTTTCTTCTTCTATTATGCATTTTAGTTGATAAAATATTGCTAAAACTTGCATGTTTGTATGTTCTTTTGCTTTGGTCAGTTTCAACCAAGGATTTAAATATTGCAATTAACGGAAATATCGCAAGTATAAATTTATGAATTTTATGGAAATATAGGTGGAAATATCGATATCGATATCGCAAAAAAAATTAAAAGAAAGAATATTATTATCTTAAAATAATGGAAATATCGATATCGATATCACACCCCTTGCAAAATGGATATTTTGCTAGATATATCGGGATATTTTAATCCACGTTTTCAACATCTAACAGTATACTCATAGTGTTTTTATTTTCTTGGGTAGTGGGAACAAGTCTTCTGGTCTTCGTAACACACAATCAGCTACACTCAAGGTATGTTAGAGAACTTTGTCCACTATGTCAAATACTACATTCAACTCTGTTTATTTGTTCTACTGGAGTTGATTGTTCTCTTATCACCTATCCTTCCGCTCTCCGTTAAAATGATTGATTTAACCATTTTTCTATTCCTATAATTTATGAGAATAGAGTATTAATGGTCATTGTAGGGGGCAAAGTTGCATGTTTGCATTTCAAGTGACACCTTTGCATTGAAAAGGTTATTTTTTATTTCATTGGAAAGCACATTATTGGCAGTTCACCTATCCTATAGCCTGGTGTCTTTTTTGATCCTACTATATCCTGGTTACTTATTGTCCCTTAGATTAGTGTTATTTATCAATCTGTTAAAAGTATTTTTCAACGTTTCTGTTTCTGGCTCTACAACATTCTTCTTGGGTCTCAAACCCCTTTTATGGATTTTGTAGCACCTGTGCTGGGTGGGAATTCCTATATGGAACAACTATATATTAGAGTCTAAATTAGTACACATATTTCGCAGTCTAAAATACTTTAGTGGAAATGATGATAGGTAGAAACCGCAGAATCTTATGCTGATCTGATAAAGAATGCTGGGATCAATATTGAAATTGAGGTAAAGTAATTTGGTACAAACGTTTCCTTTTTTTGCAAAGTTTTATTTTGAGATAACTAACCCCTCCTGCTTTTCACCCTAATTTTTTTTCTTTTATTTGTAAAGGATTGCTTGATAAGTCCCTTTTTTACTCAGGAACGGAAGAAGACGATTTTGGACCAGTCCAATGCTTTAGCCAAAAGTGTAAAGGGACATGTTGTTGTTCATGAGGGCTTGCTTAATGAGGTAGGCATATGGTGGAATTTGTCTGGGAAGGATAATCTTAAAAAATATGTGCTTATAATTTTTGTATTATAAATTTTAGGCACACTTACGTAAGTTGATAAGATAAATATTTTAGGTTGCAAATCTGGTTGAAGCCCCTGTTCCAATCCTTGGAGAGTTTAAGGAGTCTTTCTTAGAGCTTCCAACTGATCTTCTGATTATGGTAAGCTGTTTAAACTGGCAAAACTAACATGTTCCAGGTGGCTTCTCATGTTTTTATCCTTTCAAGTGTGTGGCAAACAGAAATATTGTGTTATAGTTGCCATGATTGCATGTATATTAGAACTGATGCCATAACTTAATTGTAGCCTGAGTGTTTCAGAAATTAAAGAAGACAGGAAAAAGAGATAATATGAAAGATGTTATTAATTTCTGCCAAACTAACAACTAAAACAATAGATGATAGATGGTCATGCAGGATTATATTCTAATATTTCTATCAGTTTTTAAATAGAAATGGTATGTAATTATACTCTCTTGGTTTTAAGTGGTGATTTGTTTAAAATTTGCATGCAGGTTATGCAGAAACATCAAAAGTATTTTGCCTTGACTGATGAGAATGGAAAACTGATGCCATACTTCATTGCTGTGAGACACACTTACCTATTGTTAGGAGTTAATTTGTTGTAAAAGCTAGACTTTGCAAGAATTTTTTTATTATTATTATATTTTCAATAGGTAGCAAATGGAGCAATTGACGAGAAGGTAGTTAAAAAGGGAAATGAAGCTGTACTGAGGTAGTGATGCATTTGAATAGTCTACTTATTTTTCATAGTTCAGACTAGTAAATTCACTCCCATGTTAATTTTCCAAATGTCCCCCAACAATTAACCAAATGTTTTCACTGTCTGTGCAGAGCTCGCTATGAGGATGCTAAGTTCTTTTACGGGATGGATACACGGAAAAGGTTTGCAGAATTCCGAAGCCAACTGAAAGGGATTCTTTTTCATGTAATTTGCTTTCCTTTTTCTGTAGGGAATACTATCATTCATGTTTAAGAAATAACATAACAATTCTTTTACACAACTGTACCATTATTGGCCCAAAATGGAAATATTGAAAACAAAGAAATATTGTTACACTATTTAAAGGTATTGTTACTATACATGCTAATAGGGATCCAATGTTCATATGTTGTTCTAATAATATCAAATAAAACAGGAGAAGCTTGGAACAATGTTGGACAAGATGACACGTGTTCAGAATATGGTTTCCAAACTAAACTTGATCCTCAGAATTGATGATAATAAGCATAAAATTGTTGAAGATGCAGCATCACTTGCCATGTCAGATTTAGCTACTGCAGTTGTTACAGAATTTACATCCCTTTCCGGAATAATGGCTCGACATTATGCCATCAGAGATGGCTATCCGGAACAGGTTTACCAAATTGATATGTTTTCTTAGCTATACTTTATATAGATGAAATAATAATTCATTTCTTGGATTACCGTAATTTACGTTCTTTGTTTTGTAGTTAATTGGAGTTTCGGTCCAGTTTTGTTTCTGATGTACCAAAGCTTTATATCTTTGCTTATTTAATCTTGCACATTGCAGATTGCAGAGGCCTTGTTTGAGATTACTCTTCCCAGATTTTCTGGAGATATACTTCCTATAACCGATCCAGGGATAGTTTTGTCCATTGCTGACAGGTGAGACTTAAGTCAGGTTCCAAAGCCAAATAAATTAATGTAAAGTTAATTGATTGGTGATATGGCACAAGTTTTTGTTTTGCTTTGGTAGTTGTTGCTTGTGAGGACTAATTTTTGTTGTCTTGTTTTCTTCCTTTTTTTATTTGATTTTCTGTTTTCTTCGTTATTTCGTACACACAGTTAATCTGTTCTACCATACTGAATGGGAGTTTTGTTGTCTTTTCAGTGGTTGAGTTATTGAACTGTATATTTGCTCTCGTGACCAAAGTATGATGCTTACTAATTTATTAATGTAATATACCTTGTACAGGTTAGACAGCCTCGTTGGCTTATTTGCTGCTGGTTGTCAGCCTAGTTCTACCAGTGACCCATTTGGCCTGCGAAGAACCTCATATGGTCTGGTAAGTATAAATCGTGATGCTTTGAGGATCGACTTATCAAGCATGAAAATATTGAATTTCTTTGGTTTAGGTTCAAGTGTTGGTGGAAAAAGATAAAGATCTGGATTTGCAACTAGCTTTGCAACTTGCTGCTGATGTCCAACCCCTTAAAGTGGAAGCCAGTACAATAAATAACGTAAGAGCAGATTTCTTCAGAATTAATTAATTAATTCACAATTTCTACTTTGGACAATATATGTGCTCAGAGTTTAAGGGGTGACGACAGCCATCTGGAATCTCATTCTAGTCAATGAGTTTACCTTGTACTTATTTTCTAGTTCATAATTCCGGTCAGGCAATATAATCGATAAATGGAGGACTTATAGTAATAATAGATAATTTTAGTTCTACTACTATTGTTCATGCTTCTATTATCTGTTGTTTTTTCTGTTACTCTTTGTTCTATCCCTATATGAAGATGGGGATGGGGGGTTTTCATTGCTTTGGGGAACCAAGGCCAAGGAACTGCAACCATTTTGTTTATATGTGCAGCGCCTGCTGTGCTATTACTCTGAAGTTTATTGTGCCATCATCATGTTCAATATGATGATTTTATCCCTTTTTTTAGGTACATCAATTTGTCGTTCGGAGATTAGAGCAGTTTTTGGTATGTATCACTTTCACATATTGTGGTTCCTCACTTAATTTTGTTTTTTTATTTTATTTTGTTATTTTTTATACTTTAGACATTTCTTTATGGTATAATTAGTATAAAGAATAATTATTAACAAGAGCTGTAGTAAGGTGCACTGTCCTTGTGTTTTTTTTTTTTCTTTTCTTTTTCCTCCCTTTTTATGTCTTGTTGGGTTGTATGAGTTGATCCTGTGACGACCCTTTTCCTCATTTTCACCTGTACGAATATGATCCTGTCCAATACAACTGTTGCCTATACTGCTTTTGTTTTGAAACAAACAGTGGTTGTGAACAAAATCTTGGATTGAATGATTTGACTAGTAAGCACTGCTAAAAGCTAATCTGACATGTAGAACTACTCAAGAAGATTCATGTGTAGGTACAAAATTTTCTTTAACTGTGAAAAAGCCTGATAATACTACCAGCTGTGAATTGAAAAAAGCTTAACTTTCATGGGACTCAGAGATTCTCTCTTTCTTCCAACATCGTATCTCTGTTTGAATTTTCTGGTTAATTGTGTGCTATGTCTTCATTGATTTCATACCCATTGTCTAACAGTGATGCAGATCATGACGATTGGTCTAATGAAGTGAGCCTTTTTGAAGCATGATCTATACACATAAACGTAGAAAGTGTAACAAACCATGGTCCCATTGAGAATTGAAATAGATAGTCAGATGATGTTAAATCATCTTCCTTTACCTTAATCTAGTCTTTGTTCTAAGAAATTGAAGAGCACAAGTGAAATGCTCCCGAAAATAAGTATAAAATTCTGATTACCTGATTGAAATGCTGGGGTATCTATTTACTATCCCAGGTTGCATGTTCATGTATTCTGTGAAGGGTGGGTGATATTCCAGTAATCTAGAAGAAGAGATGACTTTAATACATATCGTCACCTTTGTGTACAGGTTGATAAGGGAATAAGTTCTGAAGTTGTTCGTTCTGTCCTCATAGAGCGTGCCAACTTGCCTTCTCTAGCGGCAAAGTCTGCATATAAAGTAAGTGACTTCATTTACCTTTCTTTTGGTTTGTATTTGCTGAACCTACAGAAACTTGTTTATTAAAGTAGGAATAGCCTCGTTAAAACATCATAGTATAGGTTTTCTATTGATTGCCATTAGTTTATGAGCTCATTTTTAATAACTTGGCTTAAAAGATGGTATAGGTCATCATGGTATTTTTTGTTTCTTTCTTCCCTTTGGTTATCTATTTGCTCGTAGTATAGAAGTTTTTACAATACATGAATCCATTTATGCAAAATCTACATAGATAGTGGTAGGTATTATTGATCAGATAGCTTTTGGTATCTTTGTAAAGTGGGTTAGAGAAACCAATATACAAGATTTTGCAATAAAATTGGGTTGTTCACCCATAAATTATTTTAGCATTCTTTTGGGAAGGAATCTGTAGATAAGAGATTTTTGGAAACTGGTGATTATGGCTTCTAAATGGTGGGACAGTTGGAAAAAATACATTTCTTTCAAAAAGCAGACTAACTCTGATGTCTGCCTTGGAATGCACATATATATATATATATATATATATTTCCCTTAAAGAGAAATGTAGTATATGAAAGTAAACTATCTGTTCTTCTTTTTAAAATTTTCTTATGTTCTTCAATAAATACCATTTCTTATTTTGTCCAAATTCATTGGTTGTAGATGGATGCCTTGTCACAAGGAGAGCTTTTCCCTAAAGTTGTAGAATCATATTCTAGGCCAACCAGAATTGTTCGTGGAAAGGATGTAAACCTTGATATCGAGGTACCATATTTTACTTTATTTGATTGCATGTTCTTTTAGCTACTCTGTGGTTTGAGTTTTCTCTGAATTCATAAAAGAAATTAACATTACTAACATCCTCTAAACTGACTTTTGTTCTATTTTGTGTTTAAATTTATATTGTCACCGTGATTTGTGTCTTTAAGTTTACTTTTCTGTGCTAAAATATACAATTTATTTGTAGATCATCATGTGCCAATTATGTGACAAATATTTGTTTGGAAAAGCTTAAAAGGAAGTTTGGTTAAGAACTACATAGATGCAATACTCTAACTTATGAGTTAGTTATGACATTTTAAAGTTCAATAGCAAAAATAAGATGTGTTACATTACATTTAGAAGAGATGACATAGTAGCCAATGGAGATGAACTGTTGGAGATCAAGCAGTATACCACAATAATGTCACTCGCTGACTTTTTTTCAACATCCAAATCCTGCATTGATTCCAAGTGAATGATGCTGCATGCATTTTAGCGGATAAATTAAAATATGTTGGAAACTAACTAGCAAACTTCGGACTTTATATACTACATAAATTCATATATTTCCCAGGGAAGTGGTTAATAAAAGTACAACAAATATGCTAAATAATAGTAGAAATTCTTGAGGCAGTTGATGTCTACTGCCAACTTTAGTGCCATTCATATTACATCATTCATCTTCATGTTTCCGACACAATTGGACAACCAAGGGAAGCTGGTGCCACAAGCCTAACTTGAAATCACTCATAGCTAACCATGTCACTTCTAATATTACTCCAATTGAACCTGTAGCACCAAGAGCTTTGGGCATGCATTCCAAAATTGATGAATCATTTACTGTTTTCAAGTGTGTTAAAGTTTTCCTCGATCACTTATTCGTAGGGATGAAGAAAGGAAAAATATGAAAATTGTTCTTAGCGAGACGTAGTTTAGACATTATTTGACTCCGTCTATCAAATTGTTTTTATTATTTTACTTCACGTGTAAAGCTATCATGTCATTTGAAGATTCTTCGGATGACCCATGTTTTATAATCAGGACATTTCGTGAAATACAGTTGTTTACGGTTTTTGTTTATTTGATACCAATGATATCGCTTCACTAAGAATGAAAATAATCTGATTAGGTGGATGAGGCAATCTTTGAGACAAAGGAAGAGAAAGCTCTATGGAGTTCTTTCTTATCGGTTAAAAATAAAATACATCCGGGTACTTTCTTTTATATATTACATTGGCTCCATTCTAGTTCTTTCTTCTGTACAAATTTATTTCGAACAGGTAGTAAAATACCTCCCTATAACAGTTTATAAACATTGAGATTTTCATTTCTTTTTAACTCTGACAGGCATTGAGATTGATGAGTTTGTTGAGGCATCATCAGAGCTCGTGCAACCACTTGAGGATTTCTTTAATAATGTATTCGTAATGGTGGTATGTCTTCTTTGCTCTACAATTGTATTTACAGTTCTTATCTAGTAGCACGTACCATTAGAAATTACACCTGAGGTCTAATTTCCCCTTAAATTGCACCAGTCTGGATGTCCTAGCTTGAGATATTCTGAAAAGTGTGTTGCTCTCTTCAAAATCCAAAAGTTTTGAAATGCTTGATTTTGCATCTCATGTTGTGTTTGGAATTTTGGAATTGAAATTTATTTTTTTCAATCCCAAATGTAAATTTTCTTGATGAGATTGTGAGAACTTATTCCAATACAACTATATCTGTAAATGGTGATCTAAAACTGTTCCCACACATATTGGTTTAGTTTCTGTTTCTTTCTTCAGCTGATATTGTTTTAAGGATTAAATGTACGATTGGTCCATGAAGTTGATTACGATTCCTGAATTGGTCATTGAAATGAAAAATGACTGATAATTTTCCCTTTTTTTTTTCTTCTTAGAATTAAAAATGAGCTATTTTTACCCATTTTAAGGGCTAATAAATTATTTCAAATGTAGTTCATATATCAACTGGAGAATTTTAACCTATTTTAGGGACTATCCGTACATTCTATTACTTTTTTGATGTTGTAAGTCGAATTTAGAATGTATTTTTTCGTTTTTGTTTGCCAACATTGTTTTGTGAATTTACAGGAAGATGAACGAGTTAGGATGAACAGGCTTGTGATGCTCAAGAAAATTTCTGATCTTCCAAGAGGGATAGCAGACCTTTCAGTTTTGCCCGGATTTTAGGTTCTGACGACCAATCACCAATAAAATAGGGCTTTACTTTGCTTTTGTTCATTTATTTATTTATTTGGGAAAATAGGATGTGGGAGAGAGGAGGAAGAATAAACAATCTATAGGATGCAATTCTTTTTGGGTCGATTTGTTTTCTAATGAGCAAAATTACTATTAGCACTCTTAATGATAATTAAAAGTTAGATTAATTGGCTCCAATACCCTCTCAACTTTCACTGGTTTGACACTTTGTCCTCTTAACTCCTAAAATGGTTAGTAAATCTCCCTGACTTATTATTTATTTGCAATCTTAACAGAACTGTTAACATAACTTATTTTTCGTCAAATGGATGTCACGTGACAATCAGGTGCGATGTCATACTTGGTATTTCAAGTCCTTTTTTTGGAGTTTAATATATATATAATTCTCTTTTTGTATTTTTTTTCTTCTCTTTTTATAAATATTTATATTTTTACCAAAAGAGAAAAATTAAGTGGAACATAAAAAACACAACATATGCATAAATCAAAGAAACAATTTTTTTTTTTCCAAAATTTCCTTTTCTTCTTTGCGAATCATCAAACTCGTTGCCCAACTCTTTTCTTCTTCACTGTCATCGGCCAACTCTTCCCATTGGTCACACCTCCACCAACCAACAACCCCGCCACCCACTCCGGCCTCCACCTACTCTTTCCTTTTCCTTTGATTACCACTTGCGACCCACCATCTCCATATCTGGGACCTGATACAAGACTCTATGACTGGCAATGACCTGCGACAACGATTGACGATAGCCCCACAACGATCGATGATGACCCCGACGCTCCAAACCCCTCCCTTTGTTGACCCAAACCCCAAATCAAAAATCCATTAACTCGCGACCCACCTCCACCTTGCGACCCACTTATGTTGTTCTTGATTTGATTCTTGTTCTTTTGCAGCTTGGAATGTTTGGTTTATACAAAATTTTATTTTTGCTGAACTAATTAAGGAAAGTTGCTAGTTATGATGTTTATAAACTCATTTGATTTGATAAATTCGTGTTCTGATCTTGTATTTGCAAGTTGTGAACCTCTTGATGGTGAAATTCCATCTATTTTCATTCTCCCAATCTCTACAATCAAGCAATAGCAAATCCAAATTCCCCAAAACCAGAAAATTTAAATAAAAAAAAGGTAAAATCAAAACAATAATCAAAGACCCAGCTACACAATTTGGAGGAATAATTGAAGCAATGTTGCGATTAGAGTGAGAAAACAAAAAAGACCCAACAAGGGTTTCTTCGAGAACAGGCGTTACAGATGGAATCGACGAAGATTGCTTGATGGAACTTTGGAGAATCGGGAAGGTAATTGGCTTCTTGGGTTTCTTTGGGATAGATCTCCATGACCAATATTTGTATTTTTCAATTTTGACCTATCTTTGGGTTAAAATTGAAGACACCTTGGGTTGCGAGGGTGGGTTGCGCGGAGGATGGCTGGGGAAGTGAGCGGTGCAAATGACAGCTGGGGAGATGGACGGCACTGGAGAAGGTGAAGAAAGACGAAGTTTCACGGGAAGCTTTGGGGCTTCTTGGGTTTATTTTAAGGAAATTTTTTTTCTTTCCAAAATTACCCCACACGTGCAGCACACATGTGGCTGACGTGGCAAAGAATTTGACGGAAAATAGGTTATGTTAACAGTTCTGTTAAGATTGCAAATAAATAATAAGTTAGAGGGGTTTACTGATCATTTTAGGAGTTAAGGGGGCAAAGTGTCAAACCAGTGAAAGTTGAGGGGATATTAGAGCCAATTAATCTAAAAGTTAATTATTTCCAAAATAATTGATAAAAATTAAATCAAAATCAAATCTTTTGATTTTCCCTCTTAAATCTTTTCTTTTTCTCTTTCCTCCACAAATGTTTTTTTTGTCCTCCTTTTCTTCTTCTTCATCTTTGCTCCTGCGCTTGCTTCTATGTTTGGTTCTTCTTCTTCTACAATTTTGAGTTTGAAAACTCTGATTTTGTTATGGCTTTAGGTGGGAGCCTGAATTGATAGCGAAATCTGAATTTTCAAAATCAAAATCGCACGCGATTGCGATATGTGAGGCGTGACATATCTCATCGCGTTGTACCTCTGAGAAAATTGGGGGTATAATAGTGATATGTGAAGAGTAATAGTGATATATATCGTACTTCACATTTGAAAAACTGGGGGCGCGATGGTGATGTGCGAAAAACGATATTAATTATCGTGCTTCACAAATTATTATCGTACTTAAATTTGAATTTTGAATTGGCACGATAATAGTTTTTGAAGCATGACAAAATTAATATCGCACTTCTTAAATTTAAATTGTGTCAACATTAATTTTGAATTAATTTAATTAATTAAAAAGGTGATCATTTTGGTGATTTATTATTTAGGGTATTCCATACATTATATATGGGTTTCTATGTCAGCCAACTAACAAAATAGGCTATTTTCTAATTGATAAAAGGGGATACTCGTAATTTTAAATTACTGCCTAGCCTACTTTTATAGTTAACACTTAATATCGTGATTAAGTAAGACTTGTGAGCCTTATTTGTCTTGAAAAATTGGCAGGAGATAATAGCTCTATTCTTTTTTTGTTTAGATTTTAGACTAATTAGCGCAAATGCCCCGTAAATTGTTCGCAAATTCGCAAGTTGTCCCCTAAATTATTTTGTTTCAGCACTAAACCCCTCAAACTCTTGTTTATTTGCAAATTGTGATAGACTGTTTCGGAACCTAGTTTCCGTTTATTTGTACTACACGTGCACGTCATATGCAAACCCACTAAGGGACATTTTTGACATTTCACCCCTCAAACAAAATTATACAAAATAAATTTAATTTTAAAAAAATCACACCCACCTCTACCCTCCTCCACGACCACCTATTTCTCTGTTCTTCTCCACCATCTCACTACTGTTTGGGAAAAATTTCATAGTTACTATTTTACCCCTCTAGTGAGACAGGTGGCATCGTGCCACATCATTTCACAATAAGGGTTCAACGTTGCGGCCCATAACGTGGGTTCAACGTGACGGCCTGTTCCTAGGCTCTGCGTCATAACCCATCTTATAGAAGGCCCATCCGTTAAGTTGGCCCACTTATGAGCTAATTCACTCTATGGGTTAGCCTAGTCCATGGGTTAGCTCATTCTATGGTACACCCCACCCCGTGGGCCCGGGTCATCCTACGAATTAGGTCATACCATACGTCTCATGTCACACCCTATGGGCCGGGTTAGCCCATAGGTCGGGGCATCCTACCTTGTAGGTCGCTCCCTTGGGGGTTACATAGCATTGAGTGCACATTTGATGGCCATCAATCCTCCATTATGGCCATCAAATTGTAACTCCAAAGAAGCTTAATAGTTAGCCTACAAATTCAATTTGGCATAACAGTCAATCACATTGATAGCCCCATTATGAGCCCTCTCATTTCCTCATTTCTTATAAATACCCAAAGACACACAATCTTTAGGGCTCTTCCTCTAATCATTTTCTTCTTTTTCCTTTCTTT
>WUAT03462122.1:0-16334 GCA_010015005.3 Ulmus americana
CCAGACCATACTACTGTACTGCCTATCCTGCTCGGTCCCAAGCGCCTAACCTGCTCGGCTATTTTCTTCATGGTTACTGACTAGCTAATACCAGGGCCCAAGCTTCCATGTTTCTTAACAGAATCCAGGTGTCTTTATCATATTTTGTATCAAGCCACATGCACCCAATAAAACAAAGAGGTGCTAATAATTTGTCCCCCACTACCTTTCTAATTAAGCCTACTTAAGTTGTTAATTGCATTAATGAATCCTATAAGTAGTAGAAGAGCGAATTGAAGAATGGTTACTTTAGATGTTCACTCAAAACACATTTTCACTCTTCTCTTTCTCTCTCACTCTCGGCCAAGAACAACAAAGAACAAGAACATAGTTTTCTTTCTCCTTTGATCACCAAACCGTCAAGGATCTCACCCAAGGCCTCAAGAATCTCTAGGTAAGTGTGTTAAATCATTAAATCCTTGCTGTTTATGCTTATTATGACTTAAAACTAACCATAATGTTGATGAACACCCAGGGAGCAAATCAGCTAGCAAGGATCTCCTTGTTGTTCAGATTTTAAATTCTTCCAGCAAGATTTGTCTTGGTAAATCCATGATCTAAATACCTAAAACTACTATTAATTATGTGAATTAATGTTTGGATTGTGTTGATTGAATTGCATACAAAATATTTAAAAATTTGAATTTGATGTTTGAACATGGAAACCCTATGTTAGACAGTTATAGTAACCTGGTTTGTATGTAAGTTTTGAAGGACTTATAGAACTCAAATTTTAATAAACTTAAGCTTGTTGGAAAGCCTAGAATGTCTAGTCTATGATGGTGAAATTTAAGAGCAAGAGGATGAATGGGTTTGAGTTATAAGGCTTTTGAGGCAAGTTGTTTAACAAGAAAATTGATTTCGGTTCGGAATTGTCAAATTGAGTTTATGGATTTTAAATTGTGCAAATCTGGAGTTATATGTAACATGGAAAGGTTTTAAATTGTTTTATAGGATTTAATATTTTAATTGGTTAATTTAAATATAATTTTAGAAGTTGAATTGATGGATTAATTGAATTATGTCTTGTTTATTTTGCTCTCTATTTTTAGTCCTGTTCACCTATTTAAAGAACAAATTTTAAATGAAACGTATTACAGATTAAAATTTAAGATGTTATTGTACATTTCCAATAGGTTTCGACCTAATTGGTTTAAAATTGAATGAGTTATGTTAGAACAAAATTAGGTCTATAAAATGTTAGAATGCTGGATAACTAAGTTGAAGTAGAATTTGGTTTTGGGGGCTCTAGGCCAAATTCTGAGCTGAAATTTTGAGGATGAAAACCTTAATGCCTTAGGAATTCAATAAAATAGTCTTGTCCAAATTGGGTAAGAATTGGACAAGATATAACGTGATAACATAGTAAAGGTCTGTAAGGTTAATCATACTTACAAGGATTTCTAAAAAGCTTTTATACATTCTCTTTAAAATTAAGTTTTCAAAATTAAAATTTGGTTTTAAATGATGTTCCAGCTCATGTGTTATGTTTTAAGCAAAAGATACTTGTTTTAACATTGTTTTCTACAAAAAAAAAACAAAAAAAAAAAAGGGTTTTAAACGGTAAATTTTATTCCAACAAGCTAGAGTTCACTTTTAAGAGGTGATTTTATCGCAAATCATGTTTTGCATACAAGATCATTCTCTGGATTATATTCCGTGAAATGATTTTAATATTTGGTATGTTATGATTATAAGTTAAAGCCTTTAGCAGTGTTTTATATCAAAGAGCTTTGCAAATAGGTAAGTATAGATCTCACCTACAATATAGAACAAATTGTTTTCTAAAATCATTGTGTGCAATATGTTTGATAAGTATTTTTGTGATGTTATGTACTTACCTGCTGAACTGAATATTGCTCTGCTGTACTGAAATATCTAATTAACCATTCTTGATACAATACTTATATGGTACATGCATTTCATACAAATAACATGCATGCCTGATTTTAAATCCATAGATATGCATACACAAGACAGTTCATGCATCCAGAATATAATTGTCAAAAAAGTCTCAATAAGATAATTATAATGCATTAGGTTCATAATTTGACTAATACCAACAAGGAGAAAATAAGTTATGGTAAAAAGGTTATATTGGTTAAAATGAACTTAGGTGTGTTGTACCATCTCGTTTTATGGGGCAATCTTTCCTCGAGCATGTTACAGTTTTTAGAGGACGTTCCTTGATCCAGAATAATTATGGAATATTTCAGCCAGATGACTGGGCGCTAGGTACGTACACAAGGGCCTGAGTCTAAATAACAAGCATTAAGAGTCTAGATTACATTAAACTGAATTAAATAAACGTCTACATTTAATAGGTATTTGCATTCATGTTTTTATAGCAATATTGATTGTATTTCTATACTCTATATGCTTATTGAATGTGTTGTACCTTATTTGTGAGATATGTCTGTACTTGCTTGGCTTTGGCTCACGACATACGTTCGTGTTGTAAGTACCAAATGCAAGCATATCTCTGATGCTTGATGGGATGCATAATGTAGTGTGTTTTTGAAAGGTGGGGATGGACAACCTAACCATGCAAGTTTTTCCGCGCATGATGTACATGAATTTTGTTATGCTATGGTTTCCTAAACTATTTGTTTCTATATTCTCTTTTTATATGTTTTATGTCGCTTTTAAACTCTATCTCTCTTTTAATCTCTGGCATGTAAATATTATTTCCAGAGGTTTTATATTTTAATGTCTGGTAAACTGATTATTTACCAACATCTGCTTTTAACCTTTTTATTAGCTAGTTGATTCTTTCAAAACATGTTTTCAGTTATTCTTTCTGAAAGTTGTTATTTTCAGAACATGTTTTAATTACAAAAGACATTTTTAACCCTTATATTTTAAGAGTTCAAGACTTGTTTTTAAGAACAGAGAAGCTTCTAGAAGGACTAAATTTATATGTGAAAACTTGTAACAACTTGGTTTTTAAGAAATTAGGTTTTCAAACTACAACCTTCAAGGAATTTAAGATTTGAAATCTTAGAAGTCAAGTTTTCTCATAGAATGATTTTAAGACCATGGATTTGAAACTAAGGAAACATATTTAAAAATAAAAAAAAACCCCTAAAACAATGGGTTAACTAAGTTATAAGAACTCGGGTTGTTACAATATATATACTAGTTTTAAGTACATGCTCAAGGCATGTACTCGTACTGTCCATATCACGAGTAGAAAAAAATGTAATTTTTTTCTAGTTCCAAGCAAAATTAGTTTTTAGCCGAAACAGTTGATTTCACAATGGGTACTTTTTATACTATTTTTTTTACTGGTATGCTTTACAACTATTTTAAAGCCACAAAAACATCTTATGAAATACTTTTTTTAGAAAAGGAAACTACTTAATGAGGTTATTCCAAAAAACGTTAACCGCAAACTACTTACAATCAACAACTGTTAGGGTCAAAATTCTCACTATGAAAAACAGACTTCGAAATCAAGCCCATGAGGCTGGCCCAATATGGATATATTCTGTTCAGAACGATTGCTGTGGAATTCAATTACTTATCCGAATGGAATAAGTATATCACTCCATGAGTGAGGAATCATAGCATGGCTAATTGTACAGACCTAGCCCTCAAGTCTCCATGTGAAACATCTTTGAACTTCAAAATGGTCTCCTAGGATTATCTCAATCATTTTTACTTATTCAGTGTCCATTCAACCACTTGAGCAAGAATCTTGGGCAGCTATCATAAGAGGCAGAGCACAACTAGGACTTCAACAGGAAGTCCCAAAGCTCTATAAAAAGATGTTCGAAATCCTCCAAAAAGGGCAAGATCTAAGGCACTCAGATTACTATACTCTATTATTTAAAATCTCACCTTTACGCCATCATAAGCCCACTGTACTCTGATCAATCGCACTACAGTCATCCATACCTTTTTTAGTCCACCATTCTGGGCAGATTCATTCAATTCCATTGTTTAAATCTAATTTGGTAGACAATTTGCATTATTTCAATATCGATTTCATTGATTTACATTTTATTTGTATTTCCACGATTAAATACTAACCTGAGTGTCATAGTGACTTTGGCCGGCAACACCCCAGTGTCAAGATTATCTTGTTCATCTTCTCTTTTTGTGGTTTACAGGTTGCTAGTGCCCTAATATATCTAATTGTAGATTTAAGCCTCTACAATTTGGCGCCCACCGTGGGGCGCTGGCGATCGACCTAAATCTAATCCAACGAGCAAGATCAACCTTGAAAATAGAAGAGGTTCTAGCAGTAACTAACCACGATTTCTAGCTAGAAGCTTTGATGAACCAGGTAAATAAACGACTCCGCCAGCTGGAACAAGAGAATAATGAGATGCGCGCACAAAACTTGCAATATCAACACCAGATCGAGACACATAACAATGAACAATATCAACTCTATAAAAGGATATTCGACATCCTCCAGAAAGGGCAAGATCTAAGGCACTCAGATTACTATACTCTGTTATTTATAATATCACCTTTACGCCACCATAAGCCCACTATACTCCACTACGGTCATCCATACCTTTCTTAGTCCACCATTCTAGGCAGATTCATTCAATTCCATTGTTTAAATCTAATTTGGTAGACAATTTGCTATTATTTCAATATCGATTTCATCGATTTACATTTTATTTGTATTTCCACGATTAAATAATAACTTGAGCATTGGAGTGACTTTGGCCGACACCACCGTGATATCAAGGTTCTCCCGCTCATCTTCTCTTTTTGTGGTTTACAAGTTGTTGGCGTCCTAATATATCTAATTGTAGATTTAAGTTTCTACAATCTGGCACCCACCATGGGGGCCTGATGATCGACCTAAACCTAATCCAATGAGCAGGATCAACCTTGAAAATGGAAAAGGTTCTAGAAGTACCTAACCATGATTCCCAGGTAGAAGCTTTGATGAACCAAATGAATAAATGACTCCGCTAGCTGGAACAAGAGAATAATGAGATGCGTGCACAAAATTTTCAATATCAGCACCAAATCGAGGCACATAACAATGAACAAACACCAAGCAGTTTGAGGTTCTACGAGAATCTCTGAGCAATGCCCTCACTCAAAACTCCAGTTGTCACAGTTACCAATGCTTAAGCGAGTGAACTAGGACATAATCCCACTAATGATAAAACCAACCAGATCCAAGAAGAACCAAATGTGACTGTGTTGAGTACACAATAACCCTCTGGTAATATCACTCAGCTAAACGCCTTCATCGTTCTGCTCCCCTCGACTACACACAAGGAAAAACTACAGTGCTAACTCAACGAAATAGAAGATCTGATCCGAAGGATCCCAAGGATGCTCGTACCAATCAAGAAAAGTTATGTCAATTCGTACACAGACTCTCCTTTCACTGATAACATTGCTCTGGTAGAAATACCTTGCAACCTTAGTTTCCCAAATATAAAACTGTACGACGGGACATCTAATCCAGACAATCACATCGCGCATGTTTACAACGGCCATCCCCTAGGGATCTAAGGGAAGCATGCATGTGCAAAGGGTTTGGCTCAAGCCTTATCGGTCTGGCCTTACAGTGGTACACCAACCTGCCCAACAACTAGATCTGTTCGGTCGCCCAGTTGATAGATACTTTCATCAAACAATTTGCCAGCAACAAGAAACCCGAACGGGACTCACAATATTTGAACACTATTAGAGAAGGAAACAAATAATCCCAAAGATAGTACATCACTCAGTTCAATAAGGAAAAGGTATCAATCTCTAACCCTAATACATAAAATGTCATAAATGCTTTCAGGAACGGACTACACTATGGCCCGGACCTGTGCAAAGAACTCACCAAGTTCCCCTACAAAAACTTTGAAGACGTACTAGCCAAGGCTTGGGCTCAAATAAGGTGGGACGAAGACGAGGAGTACATAATTTCAATGGGGTTGCCAGTCAAACTAGGTCAGGAATCACCAAACTATCAGAATAAACATGAAAGCAAGACTCTTAAACAACCACATAGAACATCTGAATGGAGTAACGAACCTTTTTCAACCAGAAGCCATTGAACAGACAACAGACGAAAGGTTAAAGATTCAAGGCGACTGTATGAAAGAAGAAACCAAGCACAGGAAATACCGAAGCTTCACGAATACAATTTAAGCATTGAACCCGTAGAACTAGTCAAAGTACTAAAAGGAATGGGGGAAACAGTCAAGTGGCCACCCAAAATGAGATCTTTGGCTGGTGTTCAAGACACAAGAAAATGGTGCGAGTTTTATCAAGACCATGGCCACTGAACTGACGAATGCCACGCACTCTGTTTAGAAGTCATTGAACTCCTCAAGCAAGGGCACCTTAAGGATCTCCTCTTAGAATTTAGCCGAGCCACAAGAGACAAAAATCTGAAAGGAGCAAAAGATGACAGTCTACCAGTACCACCAAGGACAAACAAAATAATCAATGTAATTAGTGGTGGTTTCAAAGTAAGCGAAGTATCGTACGCTACAGCAAAGAGGAGTAGTCACTGAGTGGCTAGGTCAGATCTTCACAAAAATGTCCATCATGATCTCGGATTCCTGCAGACGATAAGCTTCCGTTCAGACAAGTCAAACTACCAAAACAACTCACACGACGATGCTTTGGTACTATCTCTTTCAATTGCTAATTGTGTAACCAAGTGGATTCCCATAGACAACAGGAGTTCTACAAATGTGCTTTTCTTAAATGCGTATAGGGAAATGGAGCTTAAGGAAATCGACATCACAAGGAGATGCTCCTTGGTAGGATTCAGCGGAAAATTAAGAAACACAATAGGAGAAACCGTCCTGCTAGTTTATGCGAAAGGAGTCAACATGTACACGGAGTTTTTAATCATTATTAGTCTGTCTGCGTACAATGTTATCCTGGGTTGAACCTGGATCCACCGAATGGAAACCGTACCATCCACTTACCACCAAATCCTTCAATTCCCAACCAAATGGGGAATCAAAGAAATATTTGGACAGCAGTACAAATCACGCTAGTGCTACCAAACCACCATGAAACCAAGAGCCTGCACTCAAGATTTATTGCAATTACAGGAACATTGCATGAAAGAAGTCCGAACGGAGGAGCCAAAAATGGAAGAAATAGACGAAGTTCCCATCTATCTAGACTTCCCAGAATATAAATTCCAAATTGGTGCTTGACTCAATGATAGTTTTCATGACCATATAATATACTTTTTTAAGTGTGAATTATAGTTGTTTCACATGGTCGCATGAAGATATGACATGAATTAACCTAGAAGAGCTACGCACCACTTACAAGTTGATCCAGACTACCCATCAGTCAAGCATAAGAGAAGGAAGTTCGCCTCTGAACGGAACCGGATCATAAATGAAGAAATCCAAAAACTTATCGACATAGGGTCCGTTCACGAGGTACAATACCCATAATGGCTGGCCAATGTAGTAGCTATACGAAAGAAAAATGAAAAATGGCGTGTCTGCATTGACCTCACTGATTTAAACAAAGCATGTCCAAAATACTCATTTCTACTGCCGCACATAGACATGCTAGTAGACACAACGGATGGACATTGCTCAGTTTCATGGACGCGTCCTCTGGGTACGATCAAATTCTATTACATCTGAACAATTAAGAAAAGACATCATTCATAACTGAACGACAACTACTCTGCAAAAAGTTATGCCATTCGGTCTCAAAAACATAGGCGCAACATATCAACACCTCATTAACAAGATGTTTCAAGATCTTCTCGGCAAGACAATAGAGGTTTACATTAATGACATGTTGGTCAAGTCACTCTATACGAAAAATCACATCGATCACCTAAAGTAAACGTTCAAGGTACTTCATAAATACAATATTAAAATTAACCCAACAAAGTGTGTTTTTGGTGTTGCATCAAGTAAATTCCTAGGGTAAGTCGTCACTAAACGAGGCATAGAGCAAATCTCAAACAAATTTTTCATCGGTGGTCAATATCCCTTCACCAAAATGCAAGAAAGATGTACATAAACTAACTATGAGAGTCGCCGCTCTAAGTCGATTCATATCCAAATCTTCTCAACGATGCCATGGCTTCTTTAAAACTCTCAGGAAAACCACAAACCTTATCTAGATAGACGAATATGAGGAAATTTTACAGCAGCTAAAGAACTACCTCACTTCCCCGCCATTGCTCTTGAAGCTACACGATGGAGAAACCTTATATGTCTACCTAGTAGTTTCCAAACACGCCGTTAGTGCAGTTCTTGTAAGCGAAGATGAAGGGAAACAATTCCTTGTTTACTATGTCAGTAAAGCTCTACTGGACGCGAAAACCCGATACAGCCAACTAGAAAAGTTAGCTTTGGCACTCGTCACAGCTGCTCGGAAATTGAGACCATACTTCCAAAGCCATCCCATTATTGTCTTGACAACCTTCCCATTAAAGAATATCTTGCATAAGCCAGAACTCTCCAGACAGGTGACGAAATGGACCATGGAACTCAGTGAACACCATATCAGTTTCCAACCGCGTACGGTGATCAAATCTCATGTATTAGCTAACTTTATTGTAGATTTCTCTTCTAACTCTCTCCTGCAGGCCGAGAAAGAGTTAATGAGGAAAAATTCAAACAGAGAAGGCACTTGGACCTTACATGTTGACAGGTCAAGCAATTTCAAAGGCAGTAGATTAGGGCTGGTCCTGACTTCGTTGAATGAAGATAAAATCAAGCAATCAATCAGATGTGGGTTCCAAGTGATGAATAACAAAGACAAATATGAAGCCCTAATGGTGGGGCTAGGTATGGCCAAAGAAATGGGAATAAAGCAAATACAGATCCTGAACGACTCCCAGCTAGTGGTCAACCAAATGCAAGGCACCTATCAAGCCTGAGACCTGAAAATGACCGCGTACTTGAAGAAAGCCATGGAATTAAAGGAAAGCTTCAATGAAGCAAAAATCCAACAGATCCCGAGGGATGAAAACTTGCATGCAGATGCACTAACAAACCTTGACTCGGTAGTCTAGGTAACTGAACCAAAAAGCATTCCAATTGTATGCTTAAAATGGTTTGCAGTGTGGAAATAGGACCAAGAGGAAATGTGCAAATTGAGAATCAAAACAACTTGGATAACTTCGATATTCGAATACCTACAAAACGACATCTTGCCAGAAAATAAAGAAACGCAAAAAATCAAAGCAACTTTCGTCGATTCACAATTATTCAAGGTAAACTATATTGAAGGTCTTTTTTGGGCCCTTACTTAACTTGTGTCAAGCCCTTGCAAGTGAAATATATTTTATCTGAGATTCATGAAAGAGAATATAGCAACCATTATGGGATCGAAGTTTGGCACACTAGGCAATTACCACAAGATATTACTGGCCAACACTGCGAACAAACACTAAAGAATTTGTTAAAAGATGCGACAAATGCCAATGATTTGCAACAGTGCCGAGCCAACCACCCAAACGAATGCAACAATACCTGCTCCCTAGCCATTTATGAAATGGGGGATGGATACAGTGGGGAAAATGCCGATCGCACCAGGCCAAAGAGTTTACATGCTTGTTCTAACAAATTATTTTACCAAATGGGTAAAAGTAGAAGCATTCCACCAAGTCAGAGACACAGAAATAAAGAACTTCATTTGGAAAAATATTATTTGCAGGTTTGGAGTTCTATATGAAATCATAATAGACAATAGCTCACAATTCATAAGCAACAGATTCCAATATTTTTGTGCCGAATGAAACATCAAACTTAGCTTCGCGACACCAAGGCACCCACAAATGAATGGCCAAGCTGAATCAACAAACAAAACCATTGTCAACGCGTTCAGAAAACGGTTGTTGAAGGCCAAAGGAAGATTGGCGGCAGACGAGCTCCCAGGTGTTTTATGGTCATATAGAACTACCACATAAACTTCAATAGGGGCTACACCATTCTCCCTAGCATACGGAATTGAAGAAGTTATCCAGGTCAAAACAGGGGTCCCAATTGCGCGATACCAATTTGCTTCGAAAGATCAAAATAATGAGCAACTTAGTTTTGAATTTGACAGAATTGATGAGAAATATGAACAAGTAGCCAAATATTACAACAAAAATGTCTGAACGCGAACTTCCAAGTAGGAGATTGGGTACTTATAAAGGTATTCCAAAATACAAGGGAAAGTGGACCGTACCAAATCACTCAAATTATTGGCAATGGGGCTTATAAATTATAGGCTCTGGACATAAGAAATATCAATAACAGTTGGAACACCATACACCTTCGATGATATTATGTTTGAAATCTCAACTCTTCTCTCGTTTTCATATCTGTAATAATAAGTCTATTTCTTCTCCTTTTTCTCGATATACCGTACTGACTTAGGCATCGAAGGAACATTGGCAACCTTAGCCTCTTCTTTTGTCACAAACAATTTGAAGAGTAGACAACAAGTCTACAAGTAGAACGAACGATAGACACATACTAGCGGACGCACCAACTAAGGTAAAAACACCAAGGTAGTCCTAATCCCTTCTCTTAAGGGACATACTTGAAAAAAGGGCCGGCTCAAAAAACTCCACGGCCCTAAGGAATCAAGTTCCCTCATTCAAATCTCAAAATAATATTGCTTTGATTCTTGAGGTTCGATTTCAACCCAAAATGTTAGTTGAATTTCAGAAGAAAACCCATGGGATGCCAAGGTACTGTAGGCAATGACCACAAGTCCACCTACATCCCGAACGCTATTTCTCTAAACTGAATGAATCTCCAAAGACTCACCTTGTGATTGTCGATCCGAATAAACCTTATGCTCCGTTTGGATTGAGGGGATGGAAGGGTATCGATATGCTTAACTCAATAACTGATTAGTTTTACAATGAATTAATTTTTGAGATGGTTTGCACAATCTATTATATTCTCAAATCGGTTTTAAGCTTTATGCATATTCTCAAATCGTTTTAAGTTTTTTGCTTAAGTTTTTCCAAAAACTCAGTTGTATCGATACCTTCAAGTTTTTAAAGTATTTATTTTCGAGTTTTTAACTAAGTTTTTACCTTAGTTTTTGATAAAATCTTTATCTAATAACATATCACTAAGAAGAGTAGAAACATTTTTTTTCTACTTATGAAAGGAAAATTCAAGATCGATATCATCGTCCGAACAGACCAAAATATTGTCAACAATATATACAAACTGTTCAAAAGTAAAAGATGATAGCATTCGAATATTCAAACAGTAGAATGAAAATGAAAAAAACACTTAACAAAGAAAAGAGGCCAAGGCCCTACTCAACCACATATTCCACGACAACTTCCTCGTGTTCACCCGCAGAAATGGAAGCTCCACCCTTCTCCTCGCTCGGCTCGATAGAAGCAACAATCACTGGCTTCTCTTCTTCTTCCTCGGACTCTAAATACAAACTCTTCATTTTTCCCAAGATTTGAAGTTTGCCTCAAGATCCCAGGAAGATGATTTGCGGTCTTTAAACTCCGTCATTATCTTCGCAGGGACCTTCACTGTTGTAAACATCTCAATACTACGAAATTTATCCTCATTGTACTTAGCCTTTTCCTCGACCTTCTTAGTTCTACTTCCCGTACGGAGATACTACAAGAAAAATGGCCTAAAACCATGGTGATTCCTCGTTGTTTTTTTGGTCTAAAACAACGATTATGCAACCGTGGTAACTAGCTCTGTAGTTTTTACTACCCCCCATAAAACAACGGTTTTTACCCGTGGTTATATCATATTAAATAACCATTGTTTTAGGTTGCAAAATACCACGTTTATTACCTGTATTTTTTGGATCTTATATTTATTTTTTTCCAAATCAACGTTGTTTTTTTATAATTTAAAAAAAAAACGAATTTTGATTAAAAAACATTGTTTTTATTCACAAAACAGTTGTCAATACTATTACGTGTAGATTAGTTATTGTTTTAATATTCTTAAAAAACTTTTTTTTTTGGCAAATTGTTTTTAAACCTCATTCTTATACCACATTTTAATACGCATTTATGAAAATCAAAACGTTGTTTTTTTGGTAGTACAGTTATGCTAATATATTTAATATAAATCAATACAATTTCATTCAATGATATAATAAGTTGTATAAACATTTTATTTCTAATATAAAAGGCTCTATGAACAATAACAATACAGTAAACACTCATTTCCTATTCACGTATGTACTAAAGCTCCTTATAACTAGATTTCCTATGCTGGAATCTCACACTGCAAAAAGTCAAGTTATATTAGATGATTCTCCTCATGTGCAAGCCATGGACAATTTGATACACAAAGTCCAAAAAATTAAGCTAGATTTAACTGATGAAAAATATAGAAAAGATCGGATTCACTTGAGAAGAAACACACCTCCTCATTGAAAACACCACCAACTCCAGACAAACCAAGAAGCACATGGGGCTTGATTTTTCTAACCTAAAAAGCATTGCACTTATAGTCGAGATAAGTGGATGGAAAATTCTCTCCCCATGTATCTGCAAAGACAGTTAACTCTTTATGCTTTCGATATTTCAAAATAGATAAACAATAAGAAGTCACTTAAATAATTGAAAATTAGTTCCTGTGGAAGGCAATAACTAATTAAAGATGAGTTTGATTGGCAGCTTGGAAAATAAAAATAACTCACATTTTATACGAGGAAGAACATGTGTTATTCCATTTTCCTTGTAGTTAAGAGCTATGTTGTCTTCAATTTCCTGATCATTTTTTAAGATAAAACTCTACACAATAGTCACAACCTCAAAATTTATGCATTGAAAGAAAGTGGAAATTCAAACAAAAAAATTTATGAGAAACATTTCCACACTATTCGTGAAAGTTGCCCAAAAATTGACTAGAGTTCACAAAGCATTTGTTAAAGATATACCTGCCAAGTTGAATGCATCGTCACCTTTCTATCCATGATCGATGTTTAACTAACCATTCTGCAAATGCAAATGTGCCAGGCCAGAGTAAATTAGCATTTAGTTGATGAAATGAAAATTCCCATATGAACAACTCATATGACAATACAAAACACAAAGTGTAATCTAAAGCTCAAATCAATACTTGAGTAAGTAGATCACATGATAAAGCAAAATACTACACCATACAAACAAAGAAAAGGAAGAAAAATTAAACAAAAAGAGGCACCCAGACATACGAGTAAATTAGCATTTTCCAAGTCATAAAGAACTCATACTATAAGAAGCATGAATTTTAAACCCAGAGCACTCTGCTATACAATGTCTGAATTGTTGAAGAATGAAGATAGAAATATGTTGAACCGACTACTTACTTGAATGTCATCATTGAACATGCAAAATTTATTACGATAGCATTGCAGCGTTTCAAAAGCCCACTTCATTTGGAAATCCTCAAATTGATATAATTCTCCAAACATCATACACCAATCAACACTAAAAATGAAACAAAAACAATAGTTCCCAAAAGAAAATAGACCTGCACAATGGCCTTGGGCCAACGTGTGAAAACACCCTCCATGAATTCATCGACAATTAAGAGATACTCCTCTCCTTCCATCCGAGGCCTAATTTGCCTGAAAGAGTACTTAAGCAATCATCATCCAAATCTTCTACTACCTCATCTAGAAGGAATGGACTTATAAGAGCCTAAATGGAGTGAATAAAAAAAAAGTAAACAATGTGACTAAATAAAAACATATATTGCAAGATCACTTACCCATAAGTTTCAAAACAAGCAAGAAACCTTGAGTTTTAATGTAAAACCAGAAAATAAAGTAACCATGCATGAGCCATAAGAAAATGAAGATTTTCTATGAATGTAAGATTATCAAGATTAGCTTACTAAGAAGACTTTTCACCAGGCTCCATTCCAACCTCTATCTGGTTTTTCACAATGGGTAACTTGTGCTCATGAAATTTTCCATACAAACAAAGTTATCAACAAGATCAATGCAATTATCAAATAAGCATAATGAAAGGAGAAGAAAACACAAATAGGCTAATTGCATCATACATAAAGCTCTTTCATACTTGATAGCCAAAAGAGAAAAACAAAATAAAATAAAAAATGAAAGGGAAAAAAAAAACACAGTTACCTTACCTGTATATAGTAATTTGTACCTCCAACTACGACCGGCAAACAATTGCGAGACAGGATATCATTAATAACCTGAAATCCATGTAGTTATCACAGTGTTCATTAGAAATTTACAGCAGAAAAATTACGAAAAAAAATGTATGAGATTAATGTCTAGGACCCCTTAAAAAACTCTAGATGCCATATTCTATTGAGCTCACGAAAACTTTAAGCCTTAACTACAAGGAGGAATGGAAGTTTCACATTAATCTGTGAGCCACTAGCCTTTATCCATAGCAATTATCATACTTTATTTAAACAAATACCGTAATCAAAAATTGTTGAAAAAAAAAAAGTTTAATTCAAGAATCAAAATTCTAGTTTGAGTACTATTTCCATTCATATTTTGACAAGTGAGACTAAAAACTTAACAGCTACTTCTATAAAATCCATAAACATATTAAAAATTCAAAAAAAGAATAGAAACCAAAGTGAATTAACTTACAGGAATAGCAGAATCCCGAAACTCCTTAGCGGTGAATTCCACATTTGGGGTGACTGTCCCTAACAGATGATGAGCAATTCCTGCACCGTTTATCAACACCCAATTGCCAAAAATCAAACTCTGAACAAAAACATAAACTATAGTGATATAGGGAGATTGTACGGACCGTTTTGTTCGTGGAGGGGAACCTTGTTGGTAAGAACATCCAAACCTTGGTAGACCTGCATGGAATCGGCGCTGATGACCTCGACCGGGAAGTGGGACCCCAAATCAACGGCCAGCCGCGACTTCCCTGAGCCCGTGGGTCCCATTATCACCACCACTTTAGGCTTCTCTTCCAATTCCAACCCTTTGCTAGGGTTTTCATGAGTGGCGCTTTCCATCTCTCTCTCTTCCCCCTCACTCTGTCAACAACAATAGGCTGAAACTGTACGTTGTCGTTTCAGATTTCTGGTGGAGAGCGACGAAGGAACGACTTCGACTTCGATTTCGATTTGGACGGGGTGACGATTGTCAAAAATGACTAACGACGTGTCGTTTATTATTATTTTTTTTTTTTTTGAGTGATGTCGTTTACTACTTTTACGTTTTACCCACCAGTATTTTTCCTCTTGATAAACGACATGATTGTGTGTCTATATATATATATAGAGAGAGAGAGAGAGAGAGAGAACGATTTAAGTTAAAATTTAACTCTGAACTTGCATTTTATTTGTTGTTTGAATGGAATCAATAACGGACCTAATTATCCATCTTTTCTTCACTAAACAAGAGCAGTTTTTTTGAAAGTATACATATATATATTTTTTTCTTTCCTTCACTCTCTTCCCGACAAAAGCAGAAAATTGTGTTAAAATAGAGCTTCCATATTACACAATTTCCACACTTAAACTTGAAAGATACATAAACTATATACAAGTCAAAAGAAAACAAACCCATGTCTTTCTCTAACCCACCTCAAATGCTCAACTTTTTCCTCCCCAATCTTCTTCTACACTGTTTGAGCCAAAACTAAAGTAGAAGCAAGCAAACCCATTGAACAACTACAAATCTCCAAGAAACATACAAATAAAAACTAGAGAGGAAAAGAACCCTAGATTAAATTATAAACGACATGTCGAAGACCAGCAAACTCTTTAATAGAAAACTGGCTCCTCTACCAAAAACCATAATTCCTTCTTCTTGAAGGTTGCATGCGTCGTAGCATCAAGAAGTGGACGTTTTGTCTGGCAAAGATATGTTAGCCAAAATAATAATAATATAAACAGAAAACTGGAAAATTACACAATAATAATTGTAAATAAATTACAAGATATAGGAAATAATATCAATAATAAATTTCCTGTAAAATAATAAAGGAAGATACAATAATACCGAGTCTCGTGTATCACACGATGTCCTTAAAACAGATTCGCCCCTCACCGTGGGTGCTTGAGGTTGTATTGGCGTCTGTCTCCCAGGATAAAACGGTAATCAGTAGAATCGTCGCACCACGAAACTACTCCGACGAACTTGAAAATATGTCAGAACTTTATCACCTGAATTCTAAAATTCTAGGAAATTTTTTATTTAAAACTCTAGAGAGATATATCACTTAAACTGAGGGAAGAGCTTTCTGTATTGATCTAACAAACACTTTGCCGCAAGCCCATATATATAGGCAATCACTTTGCACTTAAAGCCCCTAAAACATTACAAAAAGACCCTCAAGGCTTTCGTAGCCTCCAAGGCTTTTGCCAACAAACATAAGAGTTAAATAAATATAA
>WUAT03462233.1:0-16332 GCA_010015005.3 Ulmus americana
ACAGGAATTTTCAAATGGAAAAAACCAAATTATAAAGCAAAGAATCTTATTTCCATGACATCGTTATAGAACATAACAAGTTACAAAAGAAGAACAGAGTGTTCTACCCCAAGTTTCCATCCCACCACCACCACCACCAATTTTCAGACAAACCCATGAACAAAAATCTATCACTCCAATATCACAATTGAAAATTTCCTAAATTTCAAAACCCAGATCAATTCCAACAAATCCCTCTAGAGAAAAACCCTAATTACACAAGATAACCTTTGTGAAACCAAGAACAAAGCAAGAAGAAGTAAAGAAGAACAGAGAAACAAATTCCCTGGCAGACCATTTCCTCACATCTTTAGCTTCAACTCTCAAACTCTTAGCCCTTCTCACATCTTTAGATATCATTAAAGCATCCAAATATAAGCTTTCTTTCACATTTCTTATTCATATATCAAGGAGAAAATGAAAGAAAATGTCTGGAAATGTAATAGTTAACAAACAAAAACAAATTAGGAGAAATTTCAATTACCTTGCAAGAATGTTCATAAGAATCAAAATTAGAATCGTTCAAAGCCACCGGATTATCTGTGATATCGAAGATGTAGATCTTGACAGGCACAATATGATCGCTCCAATCAATCCACTCCACAGTATATCTCAAGTAAAGACTTCTCTTGGCACCCTCAAAGCCTTCTCTAACTCTACAATGTGTATGATCATAGCAACAATTGAGGCCTCCTATGTAATCCGGCCGCAAAGGCCGGCCATACTCATCTTTCGAAACATTATAAAGATGACATTGGCACTCGGTGCATCCCAACTTATCTTCTGCTCCTCGAGTATCAATGGCGTGCACATTGAGCACCCACCTCTCCTCATACCCTTTGGGAATTTCAGCTGGATTACCAACCTCAATCCCAAAAGGGTCAGGAACATATGTGGATGTTCTTCGTGTTTCGGAGCCAAGACCAAAGTATTGCCCAAGAACACCCTTTTGGCATATCCCACTGTTTCTCCCTGAGAGGTAGTTGTTTCTGGTAGAGCCATCATCTTTTGTAGTTGCAGCATCTTTCCTGTAAAAGTATCGAGCAACCACCCAATGATGCAAATAAGTTTCATGAAGAGGGATGGGGTTCCCTGCTTCATCAACTACTTCGGCATGAAACCTCTTGAGAGCAATATGACCTCTTGGGAACTCAATATTGTAGTAAATTCTGTTGACAACTGATCCAGGTTCCAACTCGAACACCGGCGATAGAAAAACAGCGGATTTGGTCTTAGTTTTGCTATGAATCCGCAAACCTTGTGAACAGCTTAGTGCCAGTAGAGCTAGTGTCAATGAAAGCAACCCAACTCCAAAACCACGAGCCATTTTGTTCTACTGCCAAAATTGAAAATAACCCTTTTAAGCTAAACTAGAATACTCAAATAAGCATAAGTGCTTTTTGGTAAAAGTGATTAACATAAAAACCAGAATCAGCTATTCTTTCTCAAGTAAATCCCAAATTGGGGACTCTACCCAACCACCAGAATCAGCTATTCTTTCTCAAGTAAATCCCAAATTAATAGGAAGCAAGTATAAATCGACCAAAACACAAACCCACTTAAAAGAACAAAGAGGAAAACAGAGTATAGAAAAGAAAATTGGATTCCCGGGAAACAATTGGAATCAACAAACACAAAAACTACTGCCCACTAAACAGAAAATCTAAACCAAAAAAATCCACTAAGAATTTGAAAACAAAAAGAAGAAGAAAATTGAGAAGAAAGAGCTTACCAAAGTGGATGAGAAGCAGGTTCTAGAAGAACTTAGGAGGACTTAGTTGCTTCTAGTTTTCAAGAGGGGGATAATATATTTTCAAATACACGCACACATATCTATATATACGCTTCAGTGTGAAAGAGATGAGTGGCTTCAAGTTTTATTGTCTTTTTTTAGGAGTTTTCATACTCAGCGTTGTAATTGTGTAGATGACGACAGTGCTTACGTCTAGTGATTTAGTTTGACAATTTCAAAGCAAAAAGCTCCATGCGTGTATCAATTCTAACCATAAATGCCCCAATTGTTCCGTCGTTTTGCTATTTTTCCCTCTATTTTTTTTTCACTAAATTTCTATTGAAATTATTAGGGGGAATTACTGGAATGCCCCTAACATGAGGCATTAAAACATTTATATCCTTGTTTTAAATCTATTACAAATGTGTAATTTTTTTTTTTTCTTTTTTTATTTCTTTATTAGATGACAAATTACAAAAAATCTAAGATAGATAACTTGAATATGAAAGGGTAAAAAAAATATTTTATACAAAAAAATATAAATGGAATGATTTTAGAATGGATGTGCAAATGTAATAGATTAGGAAAAAAGGGTATATGATGTAATTTTTTCAAATTATAAGGGTTTTAGAGAAAAAAAATTATAAGGGATTTTGTCAAAATAAAATAAAATAAAAAAGTGGCAACTGCAACCAAACGATATGGGGGCATTTGAGCAACTAAATATATACATTTGTATTAAATTATTTCAATTCAAAATAATTCAATGGATACATTATTATGGCCCTGTTTTATACCTTGGCGAATTTTTTTCAAGTCCTATATAATTTTTTATAATTTTTAAAAATTTGTTATTTTTCTTGTTCTCATTATTATCGTATTCTATTCTATTCTATGAACACCTTATATTTTATATCATCATACTCTATTTTATCATCTTACACATCTAAATCCTATCAAATTTTACATCTTACACATATAAACTCTATCACTTTTTACATTATATTATTAATTTCTCACCACCTTTTACATAAATTTTTTTTTCATATTATTTTATTATTCAACCTTAATATTCCCACCACCTTTTCATAAAATTATTTTTTAATCTTGTAGACCCCACTTATTTTTATCAAAATTTTTAGAATCCTATTTAAAAATATATTATGCTCAAATTACCAAAATTATGTTTAAATCACATCTCAAACAGGTCCATATAATATATTTCTTGTTAAAATAAAAGGTTTATTTTCATAAATTTTGATTGGTACCATATAATTCGAAGTTTATTACATATCAGTACAAAATTAATTAAAGTCGTAAATGTTGTTTTTTTTTTTTTTAGTTTTGAGCTATTAATTTATATATAGGCTTTGTTCTACATCATACCTAAAAAATTTCAAATCATATCATATTCTCTAAAATTTTCTAAAAATCTGTTTTTCAAGATCTTGGTTGTTGTAATACAAAATATGAAGATGAAGATATGCCTGTGATTTTATTGAATTCACCACCTGATTCTTTTGAGAACTTGATTAATGCCATTGAATATGGTAGATACTTTGATCAAAAAGATTGTAATAATGCCATCAAAGCTTATGACTTCAAAACTAAGATGAAGGAGGGATCAAGTGGTGAGAGTTTATTTGTGAGAGGTAAACCGGAGACTAAGAATTGGAATGGTTATAGCAAAGGAAAATTTAAAGGAAGATCGTAGAGTCGAGGTAGATCTCAATCAAGGAAGATGTATGATAATTAGGGTGGCAAGAGTTGCTACTATTGTGGAAATGAAGGTGACTTCAAGCGCAATTGTAGAAAGAGGATCCAAGATGAAGGCAACAAGACTCCAAGGATGGAGAAGCTGTTATTGTTGAGCAAGCTACAAATGGAGAGGTTCTTGTTGCTTCTATATTCCCGAAAAAGACAAAGTGGATACTTGATTCAGGTTGTACCTTTCATATGTGCCTAAGAGAAGATTGGTTTGAGTCTATACAACCACTGAGTGGTGTAAATGTCTTGCTAGGAACAATCATGCTTGTCCAATCATCAATATAGGAGATATAAGGTTTAAGATGTTCGATGGAATAACTAAACTTCTTAAGGATGTGATGTTTGTTCTGAATTTGAAAAGGAATCTTATTTCTCATGGTCAATTGGATAAATCGTAACATGTGATCAAGGTGGAATGTGGTAAGGTTAAGGTTTGTAAGGGCTCTTTAGTGGTGATCAAAGGCAAGCTGAATAATGGTCTCTATGAGCTTAATGAAAGCTACTCAGAAGAAAGAAACGGTGCATGTATGATTGCTATAAAAGATAGGGCATCGCTATGACATAATCGTCTAGGGCACATTAGTCATAAGGGATTGCGAGAGATGGAAAGGCAGCAACTAATAGATGGAGATAGGATTGAGAATCTTGAATTTTGTGATCATTGCATGTTGGGAAAGCAACATAGGCTGAGCTTCAAGATTTGTACTCATAAATACACGAATATACTCTAATATGTGCATTCCAACTTGTGGGGGCCTGCTCAAAATCCTACACATGAAGGTAATATCTATTTTATCTCTATAATAGATGATTATTCTATGAAGTCGTGGGTATACTTGTTGAAAAGTAAATTAGAAACTTTTGAGAAGTTTAAAAATTGGGTGATGCTTGTTGAGAAGCAATCAAGTAAGAAGGTGAAAGCATTGAGAACTGATAATGGCTTGCAACGAGTAGTTTGATAACTATTGCAAGGGAAGAAGCATTTTGAGGCATAGAATTGTGAACCACACACCAAAACAAAATGGTGTGGCTGAAATGATGAATAGATCTTTGTTGAACAAAGTTAGATGTATGCTTAGTGCCTCGGGTATGAGTAAACATTTTTGGAGAGAAGTCATGTTTACGGCTGCATATTTGGTGAATAGGTCTCCTTTTACAACCACTGAAGAAGTGGAGTGGAAAGCCTCCAGTTTTGAAGCATCTTAGAGTTTTCGGCTATTCCAATTTTGCACATCAAAAGGAAGGAAAACTTGATCCCCAGTCAATCAAGTGTGTTTTCTTGAGTTATGGTGATGGGGTCAAGGGATATAGGTTATGCTCTTTGGAACCTAAGGGAATTAGGTTGATCATAAACCGTGATGTGATCTTCAATGAAGATGAATTTCCTTATTTGAAGAAGGAAGATGAAAGCTCTAGTAAGAAAGTTCAAGAGAATAGCAAAGTAAATGTTGTTTTCTCACCTATTGGCAATTGAATTGAGGTGGAATAACAACTGCTTAATTTTGAGGTGGAAAATCATTCACTTGAATCTAGGGTTGAAGACTCTTCTCGAGCTCGAAGAAAGGAAGAAAGAGAAGAGGTAATTGAGAATCAAAGACCCAATCTTCAAGATTATTTACTTAGTATAGATAAAGTTCGAAGGGAGATAAGAACTCTAGATAGGCTTTGGTATATGGATCTTGTAGCTTTTGTATTTTATTCGGCTCAAGGTGTTAAGAGTTATGAAATGGAAATATTCAAGGAAGCGATGAGTTGCAAAGAAGGTAGCAAGTGGAAAAAGGCCGTGAATGAAGAGATGGCTTTATTCATGAAGAATCAAACTTGGAGGTTGGTTCCTACACTCGAAAAACAAAAGGTTGTAGATTGTAAATGGATATTCAAGCTAAAGGAAGGTGTTATAGAGGGTGAATTGGTAAGGTATAAGGCTAGGTTGGTAGCCAAGGGCTTCACTCAATGTGAAGGGATTGATTTTAATGTTGTATTCTCGCCGATGGTAAAGTATAAGACTATTAGGTTGGTAATACCTTTAGTGGTGTAATTTGATTGGGAACTAGAGCAAATGGATGTCAAGACGATGTTTCTCCATGGTAGACTTGAGGAAGATATTTACATGAGGCAACCAGATGGTTATTGTTATTTTTTCTTGGTCCAAGTAATAATACCTACTATGTCCACAAGCAGATAAGAACCAGTAAGAACACATATATCTTAGAAGTAAACAACCGATATTGCAATAAATAAGAAGAAAATGAGCAAACAAGAGAACACAATACGTTGTTTAACGAGTTTTAGCTATAAGAATGAGCCTACGTCTCCGAAGATCTTCCAAGAGCTTGTTGCTATTTATCCTTGAAGTTTAATCACAAGAGAATTGTTTACAACTCTGGTATAACCCACCAGATTAACCCCTTTAATTGATTCTTGAGAAATAACTAGAAAAACTCTCTCACATACAAGTTTCTCTCACTCACTCTAAAACCCATTACAAAAGAACGAATTCTCTCTCAGTAAAATCTCTCTAAATTGTCCTCAAAACCTCTTGCTCACAATCAACATATCATCTATATATATCAATAGCATACCATATCTTCAACCATAGTACCTTAGAAATAAAGCCAAGAATCATAGCTATTCTTCTTGAAGCCAATGCTAGTCACAAACCCATCAAATAGTTTATTCCATTGACGCATCTATTACTTCAACACATAAAGAAACCTTCCAATTTGCAAACCAAGTTTCCACTCTTCATATAACCATCTGGCTGCCTCATGTAAATATCTTCCTCAAGCCTACCATGGATAAATGCCATCTTGACATCCATTTTCTCTATTTCCCAATCAAATTGCACCACTAATAGTCTTGAACTTTGCTACCGGCCAAAACACTTCGGTAAAATCTATCCCTTCACATTGAGTGAAGCCCTTGGCTTCCAATCTAGCCTTATACCTTACTGGCTCACCCTCCATAACACTTTCCTTGAGATTGAATATCCATTTACAATGTACAATCATTTGTTTTTCTAGTTTAGGAACCAACCTCCAAGTTTGATTATTCATTAATGAAGCCATCTCTTCATCTGCGGCCTTCTTCCACTTGCTATCATCTTTGTAACTTATCGCTTCCTTGAACATTTCCAGTTCATAACTCTCAACTCATTGAGCTAAATAAAATGCAAAAGCTTCAAGATCCACATACACAAACCTATCTAGAGGTCTTATCTCTCTTTGAACTCTATCTCTACTAAGCCAATAATCTTGAAGATCGGGTCATAGGTTCTCAATTTCAATTTAATTCACCTCTTCTCCTTCTTCCTCTCTTTGAGCTTGAGAAGAGTCTTCAACCATAGGTTCAAGTGAATAATTTTCCACTTCAAATTTAAGCGGTTGTTGTTCCACCTCAATTCGATTGCTAATAGGTGAGAAAACAACCTTGACTTTGATATTCTCTTGAATTTTCTTACTAAAGCTATCATCTTCCTTCTTCAAACAAGGAAACTCATCTTTATTGAAGATCACATCATGGCTTATGATCAACCTAGTCCCTTAGGTTTTAAAGACCATAGTCAATATCCCCTGACCCCAAGACAAGACACTTGATTGAACAGGGATCAAGTTTTCCTCCTTTTTGATGTACAAAAGTGGAACAACCGAAAACTTTAAGATGCTTCAAAACTGGAGGCTTTCCACTCCACTTCTCTTTGGATATCTTCAACTCAATGGCTGTACAAGGGGATCTATTAACCAAATATGCAGCCATAGACACGACTTCTCCCCAAAAAGCTTTACTCATACCTAAGGCATTAAGCACACATTTAACTTTTTTTCAACAAATTTTTATTCATCCTTCCAGCCACATCATTTTGTTGTTGTGTGTGTTTCACCATTCTATGCCTCAAAATGCCTCTCTCCTTGGAATAGTTATCAAAAAACGCATTTCAAAACTCCAAGCCATTATCGGTTCTCAAGGCTTTCACTTCTTTACTAGTTTGCTTATAACAAGCATCACCTAATTTTTAAACTTCTCAAAAGTTTCTGATTTACTTTTCAACAAGGGTACCCACACCTTTCTAGAGTAATAATCTATTATAGGGAGAAAATAGATATTACCTCCTTGTGTAGGATTTTGAGTAGGTCCCAACAAGTCAGAATGCACATATTAGAGTATATTCGTGGATTTATGATTACCAATCTTGAAGTTCAACCGATGTTGCTTTCCAAACACACAATGATCAAAAACTTCAAGGTTCAAAATCCTATCTCCATCAAGTAGCTACTGCTTATCCATCTCAAGCAACACTTTATAACTCATGTGGCCTAGACGACGATACCAAAGAACCGTTCTATCCTTATCTACGAGCATACCCACAGCCAATCTTTTTTTCTTTCTGAATAGCCTTTATTAAGCTTATAAAGACAATTCTTTATCTCTCCTTTGATCATCACTCAGAAGCCCTTGCAAACCTTAACCTTACCACTTTCCACCTTGATCACATGTCCCGATTTATCCAATTGAATAAGAGAAATAAGATTCCTTTTCAAATCTGGAACAAACCTCAAATCCTTAAGAAGTCTAGTTATTCCATCGAACATCTTCAACCTTATATCTCCTAAACCAACAATTGGACGAGCATGATTGTCTCCTAGCAAGAAGTTTCCACCACTCAATGGTTGTATAGACTCAAACCAATCTTCACTTGGGTACATATGAAAGGTAAAACCCGAATCAAGTATCTACTTTGTCTTTTTTGGGAATGTAGAAGCAACAAGAACGTTTCTATTTATAACTTGCTCAGAAATAGCAACTTCTCCATCCTTGGAGTCCTTTTGTTCTTCATCTTGGGTCATCTTTCTACAATCGCACTTCAGTGGCCTTCATTTCCACAATAGTATCAACTATTGCCACCCTTGTTATCATATTTCTTCTTCCATAAGTGGAAATCTCCACTCCTACTAACCTTTTCCCAATGAAATGTAAAATCTCCCATCCTACTGTAATATTCTTGTTAAACACTGTATAAATTCCAAGGAAAAACCATTGTTCCTTGCTAAACCACCAACTTTGGCTCTGATACCATTTTATGGTTTCTTCATCCAAATAATAACACCTGATATATCCACAAGAAGATAATAACAAGAAATAACAAATGTATCTTTGAAGTAA
Organism: Ulmus americana; assembly: GCA_010015005.3. NCBI lineage: Eukaryota > Viridiplantae > Streptophyta > Magnoliopsida > Rosales > Ulmaceae > Ulmus > Ulmus americana. The sequence goes on from WUAT03462233.1 coordinate 8,699, forward strand.
ACAACTGAAATTGTAATAAATAGGAAGAAAAAGAGCAAACAAGATAACACAATAGGTTTGTTAACGAGGTTCGGATATAAGAATGAGCCTACGTCCCCGGAGCTCTACCAAGAGCTTGCTGCTATTTATCCTTGAAGTTTAATCACAAGAGAATAATTTACAAGTCTGGTATAGCCCATCAGATTAACCTTTTTAATTGGTTCTTGAGAAATAACCAGAAAAAATTCGCTCCCAGAAAAATCTGTTTGAATTGTGCTTAAAACCTCTTGCTCTGTTACCACTTTCCCCCTCACACATCTGGCCCTCAGTTGGTGGCAGACCAATTTCTTCCTGGAATATTGGGCTGAGATGTTGGTAACCTGGGCTCTGATACCAATGTTGAGTAATCGTGGGCTTTCTCATCCCCAAAAGCTAGCTTATAGGGTGAAGTTTTCCCTGACAATTATAAACCAATACCAACCCCTTCTACTTCTGATGTGGGATAACCCCAATAGTTATGTGAAGAGTGAAAACTTGGTTTGCAAATTGGAGAAGTCTCTTTATGGGATGAAGTAATTGCCACGTCAATGGAATTAAAGACTTGATGGGCTTGTGACTAGTTTTGGCTTCAATAAAAGTAGCTATGATTCTTGTCTTTATTTCAAAGGTTTTACAGTTGAAGACATGGTTATGTTGTTGGTATATGTAAATGATATGTTGCTTGTGAGCAAGAAGAAATGAAAGGTTCAAGAATTGAAGAGACAACAAGGTTCCGAGTTCGAGATGAAGGATATAGGACTCGCTAAGAAGATTCTTGGGATATCAATAGCGAGAGAAAGAGACAAGGGTAAGTTGAAGATTCATCAAGAAGGTTACTTGGAGAAGTTAGTGTCTAAGTTCTTGATAAGAGAAGCGAACCCGATTAGTGTGCCTTTAATTAGTCGTCACTTTCAAATTTCTTCAACTCAAGGTCCTATAACTGATGAAAAAAGGGCTGCTATGGATTTTATTCCTTATTCAAGTGCAGTTGGATTTGTGATGTATTCAATGGGGACCACTAGGCCGGATCTTGCGAATGTTATTGTGCTTAGTCGATTTATGAACAATCCAGGTAAGGAGCATTGAAATGCTATGAAGTGGCTGATTAGGTACATCAAAGGTACTACCAAGGTTGACATGGTGTATGAGAAGAAAAAGGGTGATGTGTGGCATGATGATTTTGTGGATTCGAATTATGGTAGAGATAGAGACAAAAGAAGATCGACAACCTCATATATATATTAATATATATTGTCTCAGTGGCTGTTCTGTAAGTTGGAAGTCGCAACTCCAACCAATATTGACTTTATCAAGCATGGAAGTGGAGTATATAGCTGCAGCTGAAGCATTCAAGGAAGGATTGTGGTTGTAAGGTCTTGTCAAGGAGCTTGGGTTTGTTAAGGATAATGCAACGGTATTTGACAAAAAAAGTGAAATTCATGTGTGCAAAAATCATATGTATCGTGAGAGAACCAAATATGTTGACATATATTATATACCATTTTATTTTGGAAAAAGGTATCAGATGGGTTGACTCAAGTGGAGAAGATAAGCGTCAAAGAGAATTCGACTGACCTTGGAATGAAGGTTCTTCTACTAAGTAAGTTCACGCATTGTCTTGAACTACTTAAAGTGGGAGATGGGTAATTAGTTGAGAAACTGAGTGTGGAAGCCAAGAGTAGCTGCATCACTTTAGTTTGTTGAAACTAATATGGAAATTGTGAAAAATATAGTTTTATCAAACTAATTGGTTATAAAGGGATTATGAGTAATGTTGTTATTATTTAAGGGCTATTTAATAAATAGCTTAAGTTAATATACAATTGTAGTTTAATTGCGAGTTTGGCGGTGACGTATTAAAGGCCTAGGGCTACGTGTGATTAGAAGAGAAGAACTGAATCAAAGTAGACGGCCGAAAAGTTTTCAAAGTGAGATTTAGCTTTGGTGCGTTGCATCTTTGATGTGCGAACAAGTTGTTGTGTTTGAAGGCCATTTGATTTCTTCTTTCTTTCTAGATTTTTTTTGAGGTTCTAGTGACAATTACAAGATTTTGTATTTATACTCTTGTGATAAATTACAAAAATTAAAAGCAGCAAAGTCTCTTGATGGAGCTTTGAATACATAAATATTTGTTTTGACCGAACCTCGTTAACAAAATTTTGTGTTCTCTTATTTGTTCTTACTAATTATCACTTGCTACTAAATATAGCAGGTGTCATTATTTGGACAAAAAAAAGCATTATTTATTTATTTATTTTTGATGAATGGTTTAGCAAACACCAACATCCACTTAACTGATCTTATTGATTTGGTAAAGAAATTCAAGGTGAGTTCTAGAGAGAGGGTAGAGCTCCTTTTTAGAGAGAGAATACATTTTACAGTCTATTTCTGGGGAAAAGATCCCCTAATACATGCACTACCCGTCCTTTTATAGGCAAAAGGGTGTGTATTTAAGTAATTACATATAGAAAATATCTCTGATACACGTCTGAATACGTGGTCCTATAATAAGTATCCACACAACCTTACTAATATATTGAGTCGGTGGATAAATCCACTCGATCTGGACACACCTGTCCGAATGATGCCTTTAGACCGGTTACACGAGATTTAGGCCGAACACTCCCGATCCCATTCTTTGACCTTTCTGAGTCAACAGTTGCCAGATCATCCTTCTTTATCACCAACCAAATTCAAACACTACAACTCCTCCTCAAGTCTCTTGACTTCTAGAAGTGAATGTACTTGTCAACTTTATGATCCGAATTTGAGCTTTATCCAAAGTGTCTGAAAAACAGGTACTTGGTTCATCATAACGGGTCTCGGAAGTGGAATGAAACACACGGCTTCCTTGGAAAAATCTGTTCGGGGCATGTGTTATATAAAACGCCAAAGTCAGCCCTTTTTCAATTTTGGTCATGTCCTCCACTTTGGTAAAAGAAATGATCAGCTTAAAGCTGAGGTCATGATTATGCAAAAAGGCTTCAAATAGATATACAAGGAGGTAAGAAATTAAATTTTGAACATGCTCTTTTAAACAAGCTTTAATACCACTCCGAACGCATGACCGGGTCTATCAACCTGATCCTTCGATTGGTTGAACATCTTCATGACTTTGTTTAAGAATTTCTATGATATATACCACTCCATGTGCCATACCATACTAATGTGTGAAGCGAGTTAGGCATATTTATCAAGAAGCCAACTGTTACCTGACACAAATATTAAATGAGGATGACGCTCTCTACCCCGAAGAGACCCGATGCGACTCAAATGATGAACGCTTTTGACACACGTTAATCTTTTACTGGACTTTGAATCATTTCAAGGACAAACCATCTTCAAATTTCAATTTCGAAACCCTTAACCTTAGTTCTACCTTAGTTAAGGCATGGTTTAACTGAGATTACAAAAACCCAAGAAAAACCCATTCTCACACTTTGCCTTCACAAATCTTGATTAAAACAATAAATACTCTAAAAAAATCTCATCATCTTCTTCCTCTTTCTATTTCTGCCATTGTAGTGAGCTTACCATAAGCTTTCTACCCGCTTCCAAGTTACAAAGAAGATCAAACAGACCGATCGGAGAATCACCAAAGTAGAATACAATGGTAAAACCCCTTAACCTTTCTCTTTTTAAATATCTGAATTCACTTCTTTTTTGTCCAGTTATTTTGTTTGCACAGATGAATCTTTAGATGACAGTAAGATTAAACCAAGGATTTTAGCCACTTTTTATTTAAGGACATTTCCAAATCTTAACTCTATAAGTTATGTCCGAGAGAAATCCCATTAGATGAAAATATTTTTATTCTAGAATCATAGAAAAAAGAAGTAATATATATACTTTGTTAAAATAGGAAAAAACCATTCTTTTTTATTTATTTTTATTTTTTAGAAATGAGAGAAGGGGCATAACACCTTTAGTAATTCTCGTTCTTAAGAAATAGGGAAATCCTCTGAATAAAAGAAAAATTCGAGAGAATCTATAAATTTGAGTTGAACAGCTTCCTTCCTCTGACCTGGACTGTTTTTTTATGCAGAACACACTATCCGGTTAAAGGATGGATCTGATTGGTTCAAGAGTGAGCACCAACCCACTTTCTGGGGTTGCAGGGACTTCTTGTCCTAATTCCCCTCTAAAAGCCGAAGAAGAATTTATCACATACCTCGACTAACTGATAGGAAACACTTCCTCCCAAGTCTGAAGTCTTGGAAGGCATGCTAGGGCCGAATACTTGGCTGAGAAAGAGAAATTCAACTCTATCCTGATCACTCCATTATTTGTTCTTATGCGTAAGTCCGAAGAATTCATTATTAAATTAAGGAAAGAACTAGCCTTTGATTCTAATACAGATCCGGGTTTATTGGAGCAAATCAAAAAGTCAGAAGACATTCAGAAAGAAAACCTCCAAGCTGAACTGACAGCTATTAATCAGGATATTTATCATAGGGTTGAGGCACATCTTGATCGGATTACAGAGCCTGGTTCTATTAACACAGACCAAATCTTTACTCTAATGAAAACCACCATTCAGTCTGTTCAGCAATCTCCGCCTCTCGTAGTAGATCAAGCCATGGCCCCCATAAAAAAAGAGAATAAGGTTGGATGGACTTTGGATAAGCAAAACTTTTGAGCTCTATCAAAAGACAGACTTACTGCCCTTGTGGCATGTAGAAACCTTCATGGAGTCTCTCTCCACAATCTTGGGGAATCCTTGCCATCGGATCTGCCTGAGAACTCTATTATTTTGCCATCGACTGTCATTCTGGTTGGTATCTTGATCATATCTAAGCACATATTGCTTTGAGGGCATTCGAGGTAAAAACAAACTTCCTTATTCAGCCTCGATTTTGGTTTATAACTTGGTCTCCTTTCTTAATCATTGATTTTGTTTTGTAGACTTTCCTCTTGAGCACTCGGGATGCCAAAATCCAAAAATCAATCTTCGATGGGCCTTTTTCTCACCCGGTCTCCTCTTTTAATGATTTAAAAAGTCAGATCCATACATTGAAAAAGGAGAACGATCTTCTTAAGGCTCAAAGTCTTTCGGCCAAAGAGAAGGAGAATTTGGAAACTTGACTTGCAAAAGCCGAATCTGAAGCCTCCTTCATCTTGGCTGAAAAGACCAAGACCGAAGAGAAAATGAAAAAGATTAAAAATAAGCTGAAGGAAGCTGATGATCGTGCCAACCATGACAAAAAAAAAATCTCAATCAAAGACAACCAGATCCACAATTTAGAGAAAAAGGAAAAGGATCTTCAAGAGGAGAAAGTTGCTCATGCTACCTTCCTTAAGACCGTTCAAAGTGATAACATGTCACTTGCTTCCAAGGTCAAACATTATCAAGTTGACCTGAAAGAATTAAAGGATGACGTCCTTCGGATTGAGGAAGAGAAATTCACGGCCTTTGAAATCGGACTCCTCCTTGCCCGGGATCATATAGACAAATAAACTGTTGGGGATTGGATTGACTGGACTAACATAGAAGTCCCTACACAAGTTGGTGTCAAGGCGTCCGAATACTTTCTTCAACCGGGTAGGATTAAAGACCTAGCATGCCAATATATGAAGATACAAAGAGGAGATTCGGCCAAAAAGAACAAGGCCAAGAAATGATCACATTGTAAACAGATTTCCATTCTTGTACATATTTCAACATTATGTTTAATTTACAACATGTATAAATATCAACTTCTTGACTATTTATATTTATTATTTCATTTAAAATTTCTTTTCGAACGCACCTTCAACTAAGGTCAGAGCAATCCTTTTAGTATCTGGATATCGTGTCTCCGGATTTATGAGTGTACTCCTTTTCGAACATAAGTATGGTCTGGAGGATGCTTAAAAGCAATCTCTTCTGGATAGAGTTTCAAGCCCATATTTTTATTTTAACAAAGGGCACAAGAATACCCTTGTTCTGGACACTGGTTGTAGGTTTGGAACTTTGGTCTGGCATTTTGTTTTGACAAGTTGTTTATGAACACTCTTGTTTTGAACTTTTGGTCCAGCCTCGAACCCTTGGGTCCCATATTTTATTTGACAAGGTGTTTATGAACACTCTTGTTCTACTAGACCCTTGGGTCTGGTATTTTGTTTTGACAAGGTGTTTATGAATACTCTTGTTCCGGACTCTTGGTCTGGTATGTTGTTTTGACAAGGTGTTTATGAAAACTTTTGTTCCGGACTCTTGGACCGGTATTTTATTTGACAAGGTGTTTATGAACACTCTTGGTCCAGACTCGGACCCTTGGGTCCGGTATTTTGTTTTGACAAGGTGTTTATGAACACTCTTGTTCCGAACTCTTGGTTCGGCCTTGAACCCTTGGGTCTGGTATTTTATTTGACAAGGTGTTTATGAACACTCTTGTTCCAGATTCTTGGTCAGGCCTCTGACCCTTAGGTCCGGTATTTTATTTGACAAGGTGTTTATGAACATTTTTTTTTCAGACTCTTGATCCAGCCTCGAACCCTTGGCTCCAGTATTTTGTTTTGACAAGGTGTTTATGAACACTCTTGTTCCGGACTTGGACCTTTGGGTCCAATATTTTGTTTAGTTCGGAGGGGCTTAAAAGCACTTTCTTTCCGGACGACTTGTTTGGTTTGGAGGTGCTTAACAACATGATCTTCTGAACGATTGCTTGGTTCAGAGGGGCTTAACAGCATGCTCTTTCGGAAGATTGCTTGGTCTGGAAGGGCTTAACAACACTTTCTTCCTGGTGAATCCTCCCAGTTAATAAATGTTTCTTTTAAATGCTCTTGATTTTATCATAACATTGAGCTGTTTAATTACAGTCTTAATAAACATAAAAAGAGAATACAAAAAAAAGAAAAAAATTTATTTAATCCAATTTACATATCATGTTCTCGAATAGTAGTGGCATTATTGAAAGTTTATATGACCTGTCTTCCAAGAGCTGGTTCATTTTCTTCGACTAAGGGTACTCCTGAATGTTTCTGAACACATTTTCTTTGGCCCCTTCATGTCTTTCGTCGTGGGGTTACTATTTGGGTGGATGTTGGTTCAGACGTTATTTGTTCAGGGATAGGAAAGCTCATCCGGATCCATACGGACTTTCTTGGTGCACTATTTTCTACTCCTTTGGATGCGACGTTTATGGTCTGCTGGGGGAAAACACTATTGGTTCCCCTAAATCTTTCCTGTGAGCCCTCTTGGTCTAGCTTTACTGAATGCTTTGGCCTTTTTTTCTCTTGACACTACAGACTGGGATGTGAAGCTTCCACTTTTGTTTGTTCGGTTAGCTGGGTATTCGGGGTAGCACTTTGAATCACTACTTGAGTTAAAAGCTCTTGAAGATAGCTTTATGATATTAGCACCTGCCTTGGCTGGTCCATTCGGCTTCAATTTCTTTTATGGGAGGACTATCCTCCTATCTCTCTGGCCCGAATCTCCGTTCAAGGTTGGTTGTGAGTTCTACTATTTATTCTTTCGTAAGTTGGAGACCATACGACTTGAAGAAGCCATAATTTCTTCCTGTTTGGATGGAATAAAAAGATGAGAAATGTCGATGGACTGCCAGATCACTTTTTCGAAGGCCTTTCCTTCTAGCGCCAATTGTTAGAACCGATTTTGGTTAACAATACAGAAT
>WUAT03462342.1:0-16325 GCA_010015005.3 Ulmus americana
GCCAAACTTTTTGTGAAATTACCCGCCCACCCATATCCTCTAACCTGACCCCAATGCTTTGGGGTGCCAATAGCCATTTTCAAGATGTCATTCCTCCCACTATGATGGATTTCACCTTGTGTGGCTTTCTCAGTAAGCTCCCTCTACATATAATAAATCAATAATTAGTGACATTTTAAACTAAATGTAATTAATAATCAAAATTTGAAGGAATAATATTCTTACTATTCATTCGCTCACTTCCCGATAAGCGTCATTGGGGAATTTCCCTAAAGAATCAATCCAAGCCTGGATTCATAACTCATGTATCTGTATGGGATCAAGGGTTCATCTTGTTTGTTGCTACAATAACATAAAATATGTTAGTTAATTTTCGTACGCAAAATTTGAAATCAGAACATGTAAACATATAAGCATATACTTATAAGCTCAGTTGCTTTCCTCTTTATCCTTTGTGGCCCAATTAGTGGTGAAGGTCATTTTTTGCCGTTTTCTCCTTGGCCACTGCACTTTCCTTTTAAAATGGCTCGGAAGTTCTACGTTTGACAAACCAATCCTATACTTCCTGCATGAGGAACGAGTACTTTTCGAGAGGATGATGAATGAAACCTTCATCAACTTATTTTCGACCCAATATGCTCATCATATGTCTCGCCATGACTTCCGGCATGTTTTATTAGAAGATCCTTTCAACACATCTCTAAGGCAAACAATCCCTGCAATATGTAATAAATGAAAAATTAAGTTAGAGATTATTGAAATATTTAATAGTTAGTTTGTAAGTAATAATTACATAATTTTCTTTTACTTGACTATTTGCCCAAATCCGATCCTTGAGCGCATCAGGCACGTCCTTCCACTCGTGGTAATCAATTGGGACACGTGTCCTAGCCAAGGTGCTGAAATAGTTTGTTAATGTGATTTCATTTGGCCCAATTGCTTGTCCATATTCATCAAACTGGATCTCCATCCTGTCACCGTAGGCTCTCAATCGAGATAGATTCTTCATCAAAGTTGGGACTCGAGTCTTTTTCTTTTGTGAAGAGGTGGTGGCTTGTCTTGATTCCATTTTTAATTATATATCTAGAAACACAAATAATGTCCTTAAAAGTCCACACATTTGCACCAAAACAAACACAAAATTTAGAAATATGAAAGATATAACAAAATCTCAAATCTAAAGAAAATCTTAATAAAAAAATTGCAAATTAGTCTACAAAACTTGATCTACACAACTAGGAAACCAAAACCCAAGTTTTTCCATAGAAAAAAAAATATGATGAAAAGCACGACTTTGTGGTCTGAGAATGTTGACGGCGATGGCTGGAAATTTGCGAATTGCGATTTTAGGATTTCAAATGCGATGGAGACTAGGCGAGAGGACGAAGGTGATTGGACTTTAGGCAGCAATTCTTTTTTGTAACTGCCACCCAAAGTGTTAAAAAGTCATATGCAAAGCACGTTTATACATGTTTGAGTTTAGGTGGCAGTTTGTTACAATAACCGCCTTCTAAAGTTAAATTATTAGACGGTGGTTATTGTAACGAACTGCCGTCTAAAGTTTAAGCCCTTAGTACACGGCAGTTTGTCTTTCAAACTGCCATTTGATCTCTCCACCCTTCTTTACGCAGTGGTGATTTACGAACTGCCGCCTACATGCTTTCAATACTTTTCTAGTAGTGTCAATTTCTTAACCTACAAAGTCTCAAACCTCCGTGAAGCATAGAATACTCGGGTATTCAATGTTCAGCATTCACAAATATTTATAAAAAAACAATCCCTTGAAAACAAAAATTTATCCATTTGAGATTTTTTGCACTACATTCTCCGCCTTATAGGTATATATCCAGCTTTATCAAATACCATGAAATCAGATTTTTTTCTTAAAACTAGGACACATATCTTACATCCTTTAATATTCTGGTTATCCATAATGCATCTTGATTGCTACTAAGCCAATATCAGTTACATAAAATGTTTGATCATGTCTCATTAACACCTTGCATCCATCAATCTTGTTTAAAGAGAAATGAACCAGCCCTCCCTTGGACTCATATGATAAGAGAAACCTGAATCAAGAATCCATTTTTGAGTGTTGCTATATGTTGTGACACCCAAGACTTCAGATTGTTCTTCTTCACTATCTGAGGCAATTGAGCATCGCCATCATCATTGGTCTTTTCTCTATTCATTAATTTCTTCTGTAGAAATAGAAGGCCCTTCTTTTGACAGTAAAAATACTCATCGTCTCTCTCCCTTTGGATTTTGATCTTGAATTCCCTCTTAAATTGCCTTTATGATCTCCAATCCAGCTCTTATTATATCCATTCCAGCTTTCTGGGTTTTTGATCTTGATCTAACTCTCAAATCTTCATATGCTTTCTTGTTGGATTGTGTTTCTAAATCTCAATGAATTTACCACTATATGTAGTTAAAAAAAATCTTTGCCATACTTCCAGTTTTTTTCACTTGTCTATAAAACTCTGGTTATGAATTTAATTAATAAGACTATACAGCATGTTGTTCATCAGTAAACATCTCATTACAATTAGCCAAATCCGAATCTAACTTGTTAAAATAATCCAAATTCTTTTCAAGATTCTAGAGACATGGATTATATATATCGAATAAACTTTTCTGAAAGGTAAATTTTATTTGGAAGAGATTTTACCATTTACACCTTCTCCAGACATCTGATGTTGATGCCCTTAAACTTTCTATATACATTGTGTGCAAGATGTAGAATTACAGTGCTATATGCAAGTTTCATCCCATTTTCCTTTCGATAATCAATCATACTCACTAGATATAAGAACCATCTAAAGTTTTCACAACTTTCTGTTGCAATTAATTGCTCTCATCTCTAGGTTTCATAGCATGAAATCTCCTTCTTTCTATCAGAACGCTGTATTTCGAGCTTTGTTGCTGTTGTTGTTGCCATTTTGGTGTCAAAGATTCAAGAGAATCTGCTCACTGAATCAAACTCAAACCAAGATCTTCAATCTTTGATTCATTAACTTGGATTACCCACCTCTTAACCTAATGTTCTAATACCACCAAATGTTAGTTCTTAATTACTCTTACCAGCTTGAATCCAACCAAGAAACTAAACCAGTAAATCAAATAACAAGAAACAAAACTCAACCTAAACGCATTCAGATTGAGCACCACTTTTAAGCTCTCTGCACTATAAAATGGAATACACACAAGATTTTTCAATAAATGCTCCCTCGTGATACACAAAATTGTTTTCTCAAGAAAATTGAAGAAGAAAATATTAGAGAAATAATATCACAATTCCCAGGAACACCTGAACCCAATTACACCCGAAATCACTCAAATCTTTCTCACAAATCGCACACTTTCTCTCACAAGATCTCTCTGATCTTCAATGCCAAAGAAAGGAATATTATATGTTATTTTTGTGTGAAACACCAATAACTGACTCTCTTCATTCTTATTCAAAGTTTGTGTTCAACCATGCAATTGATATGCTTTAAGATAACCATTTAGAGGTAATGCAATCTTAACTCTTAGTTTATATCTCGTACATAAAGGCTTGGATGTTGACATTAAAAAGGATTATTGTACCGTCATCAGAGTGAAATAAAGCAATAATCCATTCCAATTTCATCTATTACCCGGCATCAAACGGGGCCTTAGTGACATTAAAGTGAATATTTTGAGATGTATTTTGAAGTTCTCTCAGTCACAACTCCATCAAGCAAATAAAATAGTACAAAGTTCTATTTGAAAAAGGAAGTTTACAGATGTTACATCTCAAAAGAGAAAGTTCCAAAAGCAAAGCAATAATATGAAGAAAAACAAGGTTATGATTGATTGGTTTTAGACTTTTAACAGAGTTGATCAAAATTTCAATGTCAATTTTTGACTCAAATCTGCCACCCAAATTGCCAGCACCAGTCTCCACCTAGGATTTTCAATAGTAAGATCAAAACGTAAGGTTAAGGACTCAAACTGTGATCCAAGATTTTACTAATACCGCAGTATGTCTCGTACAAAATCACCCGCACTGCTTCTGATGTAGAGGGCCCGGAGCTTGTGAATCTGAGTGATTGTTGCCTTGAACCTGTAGTTTATAGAATAAGAAATGCATGCTCTTGTAAGAAGCTGAAATGTTAAAGATACTGGAGCACTTTCTTGCTATTATACTTTGATAAAAAAACAAATTAGATATCAAGATGAGAGACATGTAATTAGGCTCTGCAGCCAATATAACATGTGTACTAGTTTATTTAAGGTCAATTTGTGCATTAGCTCTTTGAAGTAGCCTACCAATTCGGTCATTACACCCCAAAAATTTATATGAAATTCAAATGAACTTCACATATTGAAAGTCTCTGTTGGTAAAGTTGAGATCTGATTTGACTGCAGTCGGGTTTGAAATAACCCTTTCTCTATCATTGTATATTCCCCAACAGTAAAAAAATCTGCTACTCTTTGACTAGTTTCTGAATCAACTTTGAATACGAACTAAGTTATGAGTTAAGAGTTTAGTGTTAGTACGCTAACCTTATATTTGTAAACTGCAGTAACTCAATCCTAAAGTGGTTACTTTTGCTGTGAGCACCAAACAAATTCTTGTTTCTCTTCTTGATACAGTTTAAGCATCCAATAACGGCAACAATAATAATTAGGTACCTGACTTCAGTATTGTTAGTAACCAATTCAAACCACATATTTTCTATGTAAATCTCTTTCAAGAAACGCAGAGAAAAAACATAAAAAAAATAAAAAATAAAATAATAATAAAAAAAATTAATAAATAAATTAAAAAAGATGTCTAGCAAATTTCAAGTAATTGGATATCTTGCTGAAGAAATATTGGCATTAAAAAAGTTGTGATGGACGGTAAACGTACTGTGATAAAGACAATACTAAAAAATTAGTTATTGATATTCTTTCAATGCCTTATGTCTTATGTGGCTGGTCTGTCAAAGGAAATAATGTATATATTACTGTGCAATAAGAAAGAACAGTAGAAGTTATCAGTATTGTTTCAATGGGAAAAACTAGAGATAGGGGTAATAAGTAGTGATATAAATTTAAAAGGAAATATGACTAGTACTCATGATATATTGGCCTAAATCATGGACCACATATTTGTAAGATGTTTAGGAGACCACAAAATTTTCTAATGCAAACTACAACATTCATTTTCTGAAGATGTTTTGTCCCATATATACTTCCCCAGTGAAAATTTAAAAGTGATTCAGAACATCTTCAGCATTTTAGAAATTAATTTTATTTTATTTTCTTGAAAAAAAAAAAGGGTAAATAATCATGATTATATGAATCTTCGAGCATATTTGACACTAGCTGTCTTCTCTGGTGAGAAGCTTAGGGGACAATAGTTATTATTCTAACTTTGCTACTGTTCATAATACATACTGGTTAGCAATATTTTCAGATGTCACGAGAGCTAGAGATTAGCATTTTCTGCTACTAAAATTATTACATGTATTTTTTTTTCTTTCTTTTCTCCAAGTGAAATTCTTATGTGTTCATGGAGATATTCGCAGCATAAGATAGCTGGACTTAACAATCTACCCAGAAGTTTGCAAGCCTTACAAGTTCATAATAATTGTGTCATATATAGCAGTAAAATGATGAAGTTTAGAGCATACTTACATCTACACATCTACAAGACTGTTTCACTTTCCTCATGATTGACCTCAGAGGAATCAGATTTCTGACCATTAAACTTGAACTTTACCACCAATTTTTTTCGATCCAACATATTGATATCAGTGCCTTCACCACCATCCGTTTGAAGCTTCTTGTTTGAGTACTCCTCAGTTAGATTAGAATTGTTATGATGCTCCAAATTGGTCACTTGTTCCATTTCTTTAACCCCATCATCCTCAAGAGGTTTGCTCAACCCACTGTAAAGTCTGTTAATCCTAAGGAGCTCCTCTAGTGTACATGGCTTTGCAACAGCTAAAACATCAACCATGGATTTCTTCTTGCTCTTAACCGGACCCCTCTTCCGCTTTAGCATAAACTTCTTGGCAGACTTTGTCATTTTGTCACTTCCATGAACATGGACAAGAGAAGTTGGTTTGTTAGCTGAAGCTTGATTATTAGAAGCAACATCAGAACTTATTTCATTCTTACAACCATTGTTCGAAAGGGAAACTTGGCAATCTTGACTGGAAACTTTCGATATAGTTACTTCAGAGTCTAAACTGCAGCCCTTTTTTGATACTTTCATGTGGTCCGTAGTATCTAGACCAATATTCTGGGAAGAATTTACATCAGAATCTAAACTGGAGGCCTCTTTTGTTACTTTCTCCCGGTCCATGGCATCTTGACCATTATTCTGGGAAGAATTTACATCAGAGTCTAAACTGCATCCCTCTTTTGATACTTTCTCCAAGTCCGTAACATCTTGACCAATAATATTCTGGGAAGAACCAACATTCTCGTTATTTGATGGGGAACATGTGAAACGCGCCGCTCCTCTGAGTGAATTAGGAGCTAAGTGATGGTGTTCAAGGGGAGGTAACACATTAGTGATACCATGCTTCAGACATAAATGCAAGAATTTCTCTGGAAATGGCCAGTTATGGATGATATGTTTCTGACGAGAAGCAAGAACATATTTTCTGCAACAAAAATAGTCAAAAGTGAAATGCTAGTACATTGGAATATGAGTTGAATTAATGTATCCCATTTTGTAATCATGCTTAATATAAACACACACACACATGTATATAATGATTGCACCAGAAGAAAGAGGAACTAGAAACCTATAAACTTAAAATAGAGAGGATTAAGATCCGTAAAAACTTTGGAAGTAGACATAAAAGGAATTTAATTTATTCCACCCTTACACCTATAACCATTCCTTCTTCAGAAACTATATCTCACCTAAAGAAGGTAATAAATCTAACAAGTTGGAAAATAAGCATATATCTAAGACCTTTCCTTTTAAAATAATGATTAAATTATGGGAATATCAACTTCTATATATGCTAGACAAGCCATCTGAAGCAGAATATATCAATTTCTTCAACTCCATACATGAAAACATACAGAAGATTGGAAAGCAAATATACCAAAACAGAAATCTACTCTTGGAATTCTTATATGAAATGCAGTGCAAAAGGGAAATATAAACGAAAATCAGCTTAAAATTACGAGCTACCGGCTCAAAGTTCAGTTACCTTATAGAGAATGGTTCCTTATCTGGTTTATCCACACCTGGAACAATATGCTGCTGCAGAGATTGCGAAATCTCAGGAGGGCTTTGCTCTTGAGACATTATAGTACATAAACAGCAAACTCTTCCAATCGATCAAAATTACAGAAAAAAATCCAAAACCCAGATCAAATATTGCTACATCCAAGCAAACGAAACACAAACTGGACGAAAATAAACATAAAATTACGAGCTACCAGCTCAAATTCGAAACCACTGAGCTCAGAAGAACAGGATTGGAGAAAATAAGGGAACAAGAATCACAACTGGGCAGCCAAAAATTGATGACCCAGATAAGAACAGCGAGAAAAGAAACAAAATATCGAAGGGTCAATTGGGTCTTCGATAGAAACAATATAGAAAGAATTAAAGCGGAAAAGGGTTGATAGAAGAATCGGGAAATTACAGAGAAAAGGGAAAGTACAGCTAAGAAGAATAAAGGAAACCATCGGAGGAGGAAAAGGTTTCGAAGAAGAAAACGAAAATTACAGCTTATTTGAACAAATTGAGGATAATCTGGATGAAACCGAATAAGAAGAACAGATTTGTTTGTTTCCCAGGAAAATCGAAGGGAAAATATTGAAAGAAAAACGAATCTAAGTTCATCTTATAAGAGTTGGATTTGAATTTTCTGCAGAGAGATTGCTAAGAAAGAAGTACACATAAGTCGTTTCGAGCGTAAGAAGCTCCAAGAACAACACAAGGGTTGCGAGGAGGGAACATAAAAGCCACTTGTGGGTTTATCTTTATATTTTTATATATATATATTTTTTCTGTTTTGTTAATATTGGATTTTAGTTTAATAATTAATATTTTTAAATATATTTACTGGTTTTATTGACCGAGGTCAAGAAATCTTTAACTCAAAAACAGAGGTGTTCAAGCTTTAAACATTAAAGTTTAGATCTTGTGGTTCAGAAAATAGAATGACAATGATATGGGCAAACAAGTTTTAGATTGAACTTAACTATTTGAAATTTTCTGTTGTTTTCCCAGACTTTCTTAATTAATCTCATAACATTAGAATATTCCTTTTTATTTTTGCATTTTTTTTGGTTTAATTGTAGAATTTATTCTACCTGGTCAAAAAGAGAAATTTGTAATAATTTTAATTTTCTGGGTTTTAAGGAAACGTCAATTGGAAGTCAAAAACATAGATGCTGATAAGCCATCTCGATAATCTGAAAAAGAAAGAAGAAATTAATAAAGTTCAGTAAAACAGAGCTTTAACAATTTCAAACGAGACAGGCTAAAATGCTAAAGAAGTAATTTAATAACCACTAATGCAAGATTTACTAGCTTCTAACTTAAGTTCTCTATGATTAGGTTAATGGTGGTCCCACCTTGATTTAGTTTCCAGACCTAGAATTTTCTGGTGAAAGTTTAAGAAAGGGAACTAGGAAGAAGAACCATAAACTGAAAAAAAAATAGCGGAAAGAAGGAAAATGAAGGATCTGGATTCCTTTCATTTTGCCGGAAAAGTAGAGAAAATGAAGGAATCAAAGCTCTGGCATCTTTTTCTATTTTCTTCTCTTTTCTATTATAGAGAGATTGGGAGATTATTCATTAAGATTTCAATAAATTCTCAGCTAGTTATAACTTTTACAAATTCTCAGCATATACATCACCTCTAACTCTTCTACAAATTCTTTAATATAACCTTTTTTTTTCAGACATGAGAGTAAAACAACGGAAACTGAATAATCTGGAAAACAAAATTTCAAAAAAAAAAAATTAAAAAGAGAAGAAATTAGGACAACTTTTATCATATACATTTAACGAAGGGATATTTATGTTCTGTTTCTTGAAGGTTGAAGTTGATGTTTACAAACAACTGACTTCCCAAAAAAAGGTAAATAAGCCTCCATGATAGGTAGTATTAGTTGTGTACAAAAAGAAACTAGCCTATTTTAGCTTTTCTTTTGGTTAAATTTTCATTTTGCAGAATGGGGAATTCTGATACATGTACGTGTATATATGGGTTATATATATACAAGACGCCATGTACGCTAATGTATGCGAATATAGTATGCTCTTCAGCTTGGAGTTTTAAGAACCCTGGTTAAAAGGTTCGTGAGTACTGCTGTCTCCTGTAAATGATATATACACATTTCTGTTTGTTAATTATATGCACAAAAATTGCAGTTTCTAGTTTTTCATTTGAACAAAAATTCAAATTTAGCTGATGGGTATTTCCAAATTTATCTTCTTTTTTTAAGTAATTTCTCAAGAACTTTGATTTGGTTTATTAATTATATAATAAGCATCTAGAACCATATGTTGCAACTTAATAGGACAGAATTGAACCAACTGCGCTTACCACAAAATTCTAAGTACATTGTCTTTTCAGAAAACTCCAGAGACCTATCTGGTTTTTCATGCTTTGATCTTGAAAAAAAAAAAAAAAAAGAAGCCTTGTACTGAGCACTTTGGCTACTTCTTTAACTTGGTCAGGTAAATTTGTATTTTTTGTTTTGTTTTACTTTGTGCGGCTACAACCCAGAATACTAGTAAGATGAGAAATCTTTGGAATAATTTCACTAATGTCTGCACAAAAACTGGGAGTTCCTTTGGAATCTTTGGGAAGTTTGATAACTTTTAGTTTTCATTCTTTCCATTTTTCTGTTTCCACTTTCATCTGTCACTGCGAAGACAGAGAATTTTGATAAGTAGATATTGTTTTACCAACACTCTTCTACCTTAGTTTCTGGTTCTTGGATTCTCTTCTTTAATTAAAAGTTGTACAAGGTTAAAAATTGCTGAAAGTGGAGTATAAACAGTGACTCGTAAATGAAGAATTGTAGATTATGTATTTACAATCTTGGAATAGTTAATAGATCCCAGCTGAAGAATGAATTAATAGTGATATATGCATATATATACATATATGCCTATGAATGTATGTATATATATGAAGCCAAAGAGGAACTCTATATGTTCTGTTTTCTGGGGTTGAAAAAGATACACTGAAGGTCGCAGGCTACTGGCTTCTCTAATCATATGGCTCTTTATCATAAAAACTGGCAACTTTAAGCCTTTTGTTTTGGTTGAAACTTTCGGTTTTGCAAATGAGTAGTTCTCATTTTTGCCATTTTGCTTTGTTTTTCGTAATTGCTCAAAACTTAAGCTTGGTAAGATTGCAACAAAACTGCAAACTGTTAAGCCTTCAAGACTGATTCGCCCAAAAGAATCAGAAGCTTAAAGAGAATTGAGTAAAAAGAACATCAGATTTATGTGGTTCGGCAAAAGCCTACATTTCTGGTACTCCAGCTCAATTCACTCAGTGAGCAGATTAATATTCAGGAGAAATATTAACATAGATTTGAAATGAACTCCATTTTCCTCTCCTTCTGAGAATAATCTCTACCAAACAAGAGCATAAGCAAAAATTCATCTACCAATCGTCTTACCCCTTTCTCTTTCCAACCGATGAACCAAACAAGGGATAAAAGTAATTTTGAGAAGCAACAACTGATTTTAATAATTCTGCTTACAATTTGTCTTGAAAAATAAATTTTCTAAAGCAGACTGGTGTAACAAAATTTAAAAAGAGATGAGTACAAAATTTCACTACTTTTCCTGGCTATTTTGAGAATCTACAAAATAAACGCAGAAGCAACGAGTCTATAAGAATCATATCTATACTAAACTGATCCTAATCCTTGCCTACAAGTTCTCTCAGTAACAAGAACGTGCTTTCAATAGTGAATCATATAATTGCTATAACAGTAGACATTTTGAAAGCCAATAATCTTTCTATATATCTGATGAAGTTCCAAAATAACAACATCATTACCTTACTTATCCATGAAAGCCTTATTAGTTTGATGACTTTTAAACTAGCTTTATTCTGAAATTATGAAGTTTTGCAGAGGAATTGTCCAATATTTGTACTAAATAGAGAAAAACAAAAACTAAATGATACGAAATTCTCATAATCTAATCTTGGTTTTGCAGCAAATGATCGGCACTTATATTTAGTTTAATTTTGAATGCATCCTTGAGCAAAAACACAATCAGATCACACATGATTAGAGATTAAAAACATATATTTTATTTGTTTTTTCAGAAATTCAAGTGATCTTAGACTAGTCTTAGACTAGTTTATTAGTCTAAGTACTATAAATTATCGTGTTTGATCTTCATTTTGATTACTTTTTATTTTTTATAATCAATAGAGTTAAAATGAACTCTATTAAATTCTGTCAAAATTTGTATCTAGTTTCATGTAGAACGATTTTCATTTCATTCGATATGTGTGCTTGTAAATATTGTAAAAGATTGGCCAACCTGTTCGACCATTGAAATTAGAGGTTATGAAGTTGACGTTCATATGACCAATACAAGATTCAGAAGTTGAAGAACATGGGTTTATCTTAAAATAAAATAAAATAAAAAACTACTAAAGTTTCCCATTATTAAAAGAAATGAGAATATGGACTTTCCTCCCTAAGTGATTTTTTTGGCATTAATCTCCCTATTCTTTGAGTTTATTTGCAGTAGTAACAGAACCATGACTTAGGTCAATTTGTTTAGTTTGACAGGAGTAATATTGAAATTTTAAAAAATTAATATCAAATAATTTTTTAAAAGAAAATTTAAATTTCTTTTTCCTTCACTCTATTTCTTTTTCTTTTTTCTCTCTCTTTTTCTTCGTCCCCTTCCACCATAACTTTCGGCCACCATCTCCGGCCATCACAAAATCAAGCCCAAAAATCTTCAAAATCAACAAAACAAGCTCAAAGATCCTTAATTCAATAAATCAAACCCCAAAAATCTTAAAATCATAAATTATCAAACTCAAAAATTCTCAAAATTGTCAAACCATAGCAATGCATCTCCACCAAAAACAATAATAAGTAGAAATAATTATTATTATAAACACAAAGAATAGAGACGTTAATGATCAATAGATCAATTAGGGAGGAAAGTGCAAATCCACTCAAACAAAGGGACATTTGCGCCAATTAGTCTAAAAAGAATTCAAATTTCTAAAGCAAAACAAATCATATAATACAAATACTTGGGACTATGAACCAATATAGCCTCTTACACTAGAACTGGCAACCACTTTCTCTAATTTCAGAGGTTCCTATTGTTAACGCCTAAAATTGGGTCAACAATCAACACCGGATCATGTCAGTAAATGTCCAGTCTGGAAAGATGATCTGGAGTGAATGCAGTCCAACCAAGCAAGACTGAACTAATGTCAGTGCTAAACTTGTAGAAGAAGTCTAACCTAAAAAGAGTCTGATGCTTAAGTCAGATCAAGAAGTGAGTAATCTAGTAGAGAGAACAACTAAGGTTTAAGTGTGCATACCTTTGAAAAATGAATTGTGGGGGTATTTATAGGGGTGGCTTGGATCTGAGGATCAAGCCAACTTATCCTTAGTTCACGGGAAGGTGAACTAACCTTCATAGATAGACTTGTCCTAACGATTTTGAATTTGTCTCAATAGGACAAGCTTGTCCAAATATAAATTGTTGAATCCACGAGACAAAGAGGCTTGTAATATCACACTACTACATGGGCTCTTGTAATAACGAAAAGTGTTGAGGCTCGCCTCGGTACTTTGTGGTTTAGTTTAACTCAATAGTGATTGAGTTCATGACTTGATTTCTAAGTCCAAGCATGATGGAGGCCGAGCGCAGTCTTCATGACTGACCTAGAAAGGATGTGAACACCAAGCATAGCACTCGCACGAGCTGGACCAACATTCCTCAGAACATAGCACGAGCACTACTTGCATGAGTTGATCAAGCAAGATACAAGGCACATCCCTTGCACACTTGCAAGCCAACTCGGCATGCCTTGTGGTAGCTAGAATGCTTGAGGGCTTGGTCTGCACACCTTGTGAGCCAGATTAGCAACTAGGCAAGTGTGCAAACCTAGCCTGCAAGAAAGTTCAATAGTTGTGCAGGCCTGGCCAGCATGCACCCTGCGAGTCAGCTCAACAATTGGGTAGTTGTGCGGGCTTAGCCTGCTTGCACCTGGCGAGCTAGCTCCACAGCTAACTCGGTAGCTAGGCAGGCATGTGGGATTGATCTGCTTGCGCATGCGAGCCAACTTAATAGTTGGGCAGGCATGCAGGCCTGGCCTGCACACGCCTTATAAGCCAACTCAATATATGGGCAGGCAAACGGGCCTAGCCTACACACGCCCTATGTGTACCAGCTTGGCCAGCTAGAGTTCACCTTGATGTTGTTTCGACCTTGACTGGAACTTCTATTGGAAAATAGTAATAAAATACGAAACAGAAGAGGATTTTTTTTTAAAAAATAAAAATAAAATAGGATCCCAACTCGAGATGCTAGATATAATAAATTAAACCATGATCAATTACCTCTTGTAGTATGGATTGTGCCTAGAAGAGCCTTAACCAACTGGTCTTCTTTGTTATCCTTAAGCCACCAAACCGATGTGTGTGTGGGCACCCCTATGCTGTTCTCTTCAAGACTAACCACAAGCAATTCCCATGTTCAAAACTCACTAAATCATAGTAGTCAGATGTAAACTGATGTAATCTCTATTTTTATATGCCTCACTTGTTTCTCTCTATTTTTGTTGTACGCATATAAAAGATGCCAAATAGATATATTTATATAGAGTCTACCAAAACCCACTCTCAGATAACACATAATAAGTTTTTCTTATTTAATTAAATATATCCATAAAGGAAAATATTTAATCAAATAAACTTATTTAATATCTAAGATAATATCTTATCAATATCTCATAATAAGATCTATAATTCAAATACAATTATATATGAATTAAATATCTCATTAAAATATCTAAGATTTATTTGAATTAAATATCTCTCTGCAAGATTCATAATTCAAATAGAAATATATTTGAACTAAATATCTCATAAAAATATATGCAATTTAAATATATAATTATATTAAAAATATAAATAACCATTTAATATAAAACAGAAAATTAGCCAAAAACCAAATTTTTGTAACTGGGTTTATGCACTTCCGAGTGCCTACAAAACCAAGGTTCAGTCGCCCGGAACTCATCTGAGAGCCATCCTGCGAGTAGTGGTTCATCAGTAGACTGGTACAACCCATTCAGTCGACCAGTTAACACAGAACCATTATTCCAACATGTTAGGTTTGAGGTATTTTGAGCTAGCAAAGGGACCTGCTAGACGTACGTAATCAAACTCCAATAATTATAGATAAATTAACTTCAAGTCAATTTTCTAATCGATTATTAAATTCAGAATTATTACTTAATCAAAATATTATTAATACATTAAAATGTATCTAACCCTAGGGCACAGATCCTAATAATCTCCCACTTGCCCTAAGCTAGAAAATGTGACATATTTCGCATCACCATACTTTCGATCTGCCTCTCAAAGCTCCTAGCCACCAAAATCTTAGAGGGATCAACAAATTTGTCCTCTAACATGATCTTAATAACTATCACATCTCCACTCTTCACAAAACCCCTAATTATATGATACTTCCTATTAATGTGCTTAATCCTCTTGTGGTTCCTTGAATCCTTGGTATTTATAATAGCCGTCGTATTATCACAATAGAGTGTAATCGGCCTATCCATACCTGAGATAACCTTAAGAGCACTAAGGAACTTGCAGAGCCAAATTGCTTCTTTAGACGCCTTACTAATTGTCTCATATTGTGCCTCCATTATTCAGTCAGCAATACAAGTTTGCTTGATACTCCTCCACACAATGGCACCACCACCAAGAGTAAAAACTGACCTTGAAGTCGATTTCCTTGAATCCTTATCCGATTGAAAATCAGAATCCATGTATCTAATTGGCGTTAAGTCCTCCCCAGAATACACTAGCATATAATCTCTCATTCTCATAAGATACTTGAGTATATGTTTGACCGCAACCCAATGGCTAGGTTCAAAATTTGATTGATATCGACTTACTATGCCAATTGCATAGCATATATCCGATCTTGTGCAAAACATAGCATACATAAGACTTCCCACATTCAAAGCATAAGGAAATTTATCCATGTACTCTTTCTCCTTGGATGTCTTTGGATAGTCATCCAATGAAAGTGTAATTCTAGTTTTAGAATGTTGCCCTCTTTTCTTGGAATCTTGCATTGCAAATTTCTTCAATACTTTGTCTATGTATAAAGATTGAGATAGAGCTATTATTTTGTTCTTCTGATCTGTAAAGAGTTGGATACGTAAAACATAATTAGCTTCACCCAAATCTTTCATGTCAAACTGTTTAGCTAACCAAACTTTGACCAATGTCAACACTCCCACATCATTTCTGATGAGAAGAATGTCATCGACATAAAGTATTAAAAATGCCACATTCCCGTCCTTAATATGTTTATAAACACAAGGTTCATCAACATTTTGTTCGAATTCATAAGATTTGACCGCTTGGTCAAATCTCATGTTCCAAGAACGAGAGCTTGTTTTAATCCATGAATGGATTTCAACAACTTGCCAACTTTGTTTTCTTAGCCCTTTGCTCTGAACCCATCTAATTGGAACCCATTAATTCGATTCCAATGCTCATAGCCTTTTTCTAGATATTTGCATCAACATCCTCCATAGCTTTATTGTAAGTATAAGGATCATCTTCATATCATATGGTCTCAGCCTCCAAGGCCTTTCCACTAGACATAAATTTATCCAATTGTCGGACAATCATCCCTCCACGACGAGGCTCCCTAGGAGTTTGTTGTTCAATTGGTCTTTCTTAATTCATTGAAATATTTTTCACATCAAGAACTGTCAAAGCAACAATGCTATTAGACATTTCCTCAAGCATAACCTTGCTTCGAGACTTAAAGTCTTGAATGTAACTCTCCTCAAGGAGAATTGCATTTGTGGAAATCAAGATTTAATTTTCCTTTGGGTTATAGAAATAACCCCATTTTGCCTTTCTTGGATAACCCACAAACATACACACTTCTAAACATGAATCCAAATTACTTGATTCCTTATCTAGACCATGAGCAAGACAATCCCATATGCGAATATGATTTAAAGTTGTCTTTCTACTCATCCACAACTCGTGAGGAGTTGTAGGAATTGATTTCGAATGAATGTTGTTCAAAAGATAATATGCAGTTTGTAAAGCAT
>WUAT03462559.1:0-23433 GCA_010015005.3 Ulmus americana
CACTTTCTCTTTAGGCCAAAAAACTAAACGGGCCATTACAAAATATATGCAGTAATCCAAGATTTTTAAGGAGTTCTTCAATTTTCAAGCTTTTTTTTGCTCGAGTTTTAACTCTTCTATGTCAATTAAAAGGAGTTGTTAGGAATGGATCTCTGGTTAAGACCCAATTAATTAAGCATCTTATGTTTTTGAGTCCAGCTATGTAGAACAGTGTAGGTATTAGTTCAAAGGGGTCTATTACATGTCCACTGCTAAGAGACCACTAGAGCATGGCTCTGATACCATATTATAAAGTATAAACCACCTTCATTTTACATTAGTATAATATTGTCCACTCAGTGGGCTTAACCTTCATGGTTTTGCTTTTGGACTCTACCCAAAAGGCCTCATACTAATAGAGGTAGTGTCACATACTTATAAAGCATGGATCATCTACACTTTTAGCCAATGTGAGACATTCTAACACTCTCACTCAAATTTAACAATGTTAACCAACTTGATATCAATGAGATTTCAATAATAACAATGTTATGATTGTTGTTTAACTCATCGAAAACTATCCTAAAACTTAGAGTTTTATAGAGGAGGACCTAGCCTGGTAATATTAAGCAACAAGTTATGCAATTTCTTCTCTTCTAGTTCTTTAAATCTTCTATATTCATATAAGATTGATTTTGATTTTATAGGATGTTCATTGTATATATATTAGAAATCCTACAATGTTCAATATAAGGCATTTCCTATGTTCCAAGAACTTGAATATGATTAGCTTTGCTGTCCAAGGGGTTTTAGTCCAGGTCGATGAGGGTCCAAGTGAACTACAGACATTTGTAATGGTTCAATGAATATCATTATTCTTTCCAAAAACTACGAAATATATAATATATTTCTAATTATAACAAAAATATACATTTATCTTTAAAAGTTATGATCAACCATACTTTGAATCAATTAAATTTCAATTACTAAAATATGTAAAATAAATATATATTGAAGTATAATTATGCTAAATATAACTGACCGTACACTCAAACTGCCACACTGTTGGGCAATTTTGGTTTTTATTTTTCAAAATCACCATAATAAAAAACCACCCAAACAAAGAACTGTCACACCGCTTGTTAATTAAAGAATAAGATTACTTCTTATAATTATGTCAAAACATCACTGAGTTAATATATTTTTATTAATAAACATATGAAAATATTCTTATTTATTCATTACTAATTGATTGTTTGTTGTTGTTCACTATAGATTTCTCAATCATTTGATGACGAAATTTGCATTTGGGATGAGAGAGTGATAAAAATTATTTTTTTCGCATAGGCTTAAACTTTATTTATCTTATTTATCATTTGTTCATAATTATTGTTAGGTCCGATGTGATCCTAACTAAAGAAATCCACAAAATTCACAAATAATAATAATTAAATGGTAAAGAAAAGGCTAAACAACTATGTTTTTACGTTCTCCAAACTCGAGAAATGAAAATCCAATCTATTTGCTCCAAAAAAAAAATCCATCTTCGCTGATAACTTTACTTCACAAATTCCAAAAAAAAAAAAAAAAAAAACTAGCCAAATTAAGCTCAAGAAGATTAAGAAGAACGACTAACCTTTTGGGAGAAAGACAGCTGGATGAATGGTCGAAAGTCGTAGAAAACACTGGAGAAGATGATCTGAATTTGAAGGGAGAGCTTCAAAAGCTAGAAGAAGCGAAATGGGTAAATTGGGTTTGGGTGGGTTTTTAAAACCTCTTTTCACCCTAGGGACACATGTCCCACGATCAGGAAGCACCATCACACTTCCCAATAAAATAGAAACATCTTTTCTACTCCTTACCAATCAAGACATGCCACGTGTCCCACACTTCCCCGCTAAGAAGAATTGCAAATCTCGTGGAATCAAAACCGCCTCATCTTTGAATCTGTCCGGAAAAAGTTTTGACTCTCCAAATTCTTTCAGTTCCTTTCGGAAAAATATCACTATTGATAGAATGTCTATCCAATTGCATCGAACGATCACATTCATCCATTGATTCTGAGCGATTCCGACTCAAAGGATGGGGGACTAATTATTGGGGTCAAAACATAGTCTAGGCCCAATTAAACAAAGTTATACTAAGAAACGCCTTTTGAAGCCAATTTGCAAGGCCCACTCTGCATGGCATGCCTAGCCAATTGGGTCCAGCCCAAACACCAACACGGTTTTCAACTGACTTTGCTTGCCAGCAAGTCAAAGACCAAGTCATTTTTAACGTTGCCCTACTCTACAACATTTCTCTTGGTCTCACTCTCCAAGTTAGCATAACTGACTGGGGGAACCAAGTCTTCCCAAGCCACCTCCTCATGAACATTGAGGAGGAATGACTCAACCCCTTTGCCTATAAATAGACCAAGGGGGGAAGGGTTTTAGGCATCAAATTTCATTATATTATACTTTACAAAAGCTATATAAAAGGACTTTCTCATCAGTCTTTCACAACCATTCCACTCTCACGCTGCCTTAGTCCACCATTATATCATCCACTCTCCACCATCATTCCACCTTATTCTATACGAATGTTCACCATCAGACAATAGCCAACCGCAATTTACCACCGAGAAACGCCATTTATAACAGTTTATTTTTCTCTTTTAAGCTATTTTCAATTACTTTTAGATGTTTATTATTATATTTCATTAAACATATCATTAACTTGAGTGTTGGAGTAATTTTGACAGGTATCATCTCCAGTGTTAAGATTATCCTGCTCACTTACTTTTCTGATTTTTAGGTCCTCAATACCCTTTAAATCTCGATAGTAGACTTTTGCATTTACAATAAAAAAATAAATAAAATTTTATTTCAAACATTTTCTTCGTTATAATTAAATGTATAAGTTTATTATGATTATAAATGCAAAGTATATTTCATAATTAAATTAAAATATAAATATATTTTTAACTATTTATTATTTCACACAAAAAATTTCAAATTGAAAATCATACTAGGTATTAGTGAGAACAGCGTTCTCCCTTGCTAAGTCGGCTAACGCGCATACTATTTCTATCAAAAGGAAAAGGAAAAGGAAAAGTCGTACCAATAAGAAAACAAAGGAATTTCATAAATAAATAAAAATAAGACGGAGACTTCCAAATTCCTATTTGTTTTGTGGCTTTGGACACAAGTGGCATTTCACTTTTTTACACGCTTTTGAAAATAAGATGAAAGGTGGATTATCTTTTAGGATTGGTCAAAGGTATGAATACAGAGAAGAAGAACCTGTAAAAAAAACATTGACTCTGTCTTAGTGCCACGATTCTGTGTTCGGTTAAAAACCAACCCCACAATGCGCTCCTTTAATTATGCCTTTTTCAAAATAATAATAATAAATAAAATTATTACAATGTAATTTTTTGGATTATTTTTTTTAAGTATAATTTGTCCCCATAATATTGATGACCTAATGTTTGAATTCAAATAGTATTAGTATTTTAGTCTATTAAATAATTTTTTCACTCAAGTAGTTTTTGAAATTCATAATGGCCTTATTTATTTTGATATTCAAGTCTAAAATTTTAATTTTTAAATCATTGTTAGTTAAAATTTTAAATTAGAAAAATTGAGTTATTATATAAGATTATAATTTTGATTTTATGATTATTTTAATTTTAACTCAAATTGTAAAAAGAATCATATTTTAATTTGTTCTTTTTTTAAAACTCAATTCAACTCAATCTATCCAAACACAAATTCAAGTTTTTAAAAAATTATGATTCGAGTTTCAGTTGGACATCTTTCTAAACACAAATTCAAATTCTCATTGACTCAAATGATTCCATGATTCAAATTACATGAATCAAATTTTTAGAATTTAAATTGTTGAACCAAATATCTCAATATTGCTGGTTGTGTATTGATAAGGGCTAAGAATTACAGTTAGAACAATAGTTATTGAGTGATATATTTATGAGTAATTAGAGTTAAATGTGATGTTTATCTTTTTATATTTTGCAAATATTATTTTCGGAATTATGTGTGTTCTTTGGTGTAATCTCAAGTATTATGAGGAGTTTTAATGAAATATTAAAGTTGTAGAAATTTGGAGCAGAAGCTAGGATCAAAGGGAGCACTGTTTAGAAGCAATAGAGGACTTAGCAAGAAATCTCCTCAGATTTGCCCTAGCGCCGTGGCCCCCAAGCTCTATACCCAAAACCCTTGTGAAGCATCTAGCATTACAGCGTGCTATGTACAAGGCTGCGGCGACTAGACATGAAAGAACCCAGATCAAGCCTTAAGCGCCATGACAATAATGTTGAAGGTTGCGGCGCTTGTCACCGTGCTCGCCCAGGACTCCGTTAGCACTGTAGTGCCTAACCTCAATGTCATGGCGCCTGTGCGATAAATTTCAAATCTTATCTTCTTAGATTTAAGTGATATATTTCTCTCCAAAATACCGCTAGATTACCTAGATCTATAAATTGGTGACTTGGGGCTTGTTTTGTATCATTCATTCAATTACCATAGGGAGATTCAATTAATTAAGAGGTGGAAATAAGATGTTTTCTGACTGAAGTTTCTAGCAAAACTCGAGTGGATCTTTAGGTTTTTTTATTTTATTTTATTTTTTCTAATTCTTGTGTTTTGGTTAAATCATGTGAGAGATGATAATTGCATTTGAGTTTAATTCCTTAATATATATGAGATGTTTATTTTTTACTATAGATTTTTCATGTGACAGATGAAGTTTTTATTAATTGTGTTCATAATACTCATATAAGTTCAATCGTGTTTTTTCTTATGTGTGTTAGTTTAAATGTAATTAATCTTGATAGATTAGTTCTATAAGATTGTTGATTGATGCAGTAGTGTCCAAAAATTTATTGTCATCTTTAGATATCTTGAAAAATGAGTTTTTCGTGAATTTAATTTAAAAGGAATTTTATCAAATCAAAATTGAATCAACAATAAGATTAGATAGATGAATCTAGAGTGAAACTTGAAGCTTTGTAATCGATTCTAATTAATTGTTTAAAACCTTTAATGATAATTGCTTGTTTATTTTCTACAAACTTTCGTATTTACTTTTTCCGCTTGAGTACTTAACTCTTAAGTGTTGCTTGTATTACTACAATAAGTGCACATTGTTTGAGTTAAACATATACCTCAATTTGTGTGATTTAAATTTTTTTTTGTAGAATCTATTTAATATCCCTATATAGTATTATAGTATCATGGTTCAATGCACAAATACTATATAAAATATTATTTTGGATTAAAGTGTTAAAAATAAAAAATTTAATTGATGCGTTGAAGAGTTTAGACTCATTACAATAACGATTATTAATAATTGAATTAATTTAAACATTAAAAAATTATATAATAATATTTTAATAATTAAATGTGATATATATTATTGTAATATATTTACAATATGCCATCAATTTTATCATTACATTGGAGAGACTTTTTTGTCATCGTACTGCATGCATTAGAGATGCTTTAAGATTAAAAACTTACAAAGTTCAATAATATAAATTTTAGTAACTATTAAAAAAAAGAAAAAAAGAAAAAAGCAATTATGAACTGATGTGTTGCAAATCGAATACTTCAAATATAATTTGAATAAAAAAAATGATTAAAGAACTTAAATACTGCCAATTGAATGCTTACAGGCCAATAGTAATATATATAGTTTCTAATATTAATAATTATTATTTTGCTGATTATTCTTCACTCAATGACGTTTGATTCTACGTCACCATGTGCACCACTCCTCTTTTGTACCACTTTTACTCTCACCGATACCGTACAAGTAGAAGCTTGCTCCCCTATGTTATTACCACAAGTACCCTTTCCATTTTCTCACTTCAACTTTTAGGAAAGTTTTCCCACCGTTGATGCGTTTGTTTGGTATGAAATAAAGGGTCAGGATTGAGTGCTGGACACCTGTTGTTGCATATTTTTTGGTTCTTGTGTTTAGTCAGACAAGTTGGTATAAACATGCAGACAAAGAGAGAATGAAACACGCAAGAAACAAGAAGATGAAATTTGAGGTAAATTCTACTTCGAAGCTTCTTTGAAAAAAGGAACTTGTATTCCTTCTTACTTTGTCAGATTCCAAAACACATGATGGCTTTTCTTTACCATTCACTACTTGAAATATTAATTTAAAGTCTTGGAATATTGATATGTTCAAATTCTTGAAATGGGTAGCTCAAATTCCTCCCAAATATCATGTAAATTTCCATTATTATTATTTTTTTCTTCCTTTTCTGGTCCTTGCTTTGTTTATTATATTGATTAGTTTATAATTCTTGTTCAAGTTTGTTGTTTTTTCCCTTGTTTCTTCCTATTTGATAATTCGTTTGTTGCTTTTGAACTTACCTAACCTCACAATCTAAAGAATAATAATATTTTGTGTATTGTTTTTATATAATAAGAGACATCGACAAGGAGGGAGGTGTTTCTGCCCTTCTGGCTTTGTCTTTTTGCATATTCCAAGTCAAAATCCTAAGCTTTTCCGCTTCCTTATCACAACTTGCATGTTGATCTTCATCTGGGTTTTCACTGATTTTCAGGATACCAAAGCCCATATGATCTCTGCTTTTTCTTCTTGAGATTTTCCTGTTCTACTAGGTGAGTACCATTTTTCCCTTCTGTTTATTCTTTTTTGATTGCTTTTGTTATTTTTTGTTCTTGAAATTTCTGTGTTTTATTTATGAAATTGAGTTGCTTTTCATCTGTTTGGTTTATTTTGTGTTGTGTTTTTTTTGTGATTTATCCATGGATTCCTCTCTAAAAGATGTTTTTGCTTCTTGCAAACTCTTAATTCTTTTGGTTTTGGGCATTTCCCTTCTTGCTTGCTTCTTAATTTAAGGGATTTCGTCTTTATATTTTCTTTTTCTCTGATTTCTTGAGTGGAATTGTTAATTTCTCTCTTTTTGGGGTTTGCATGTTGAGCTTGGTCTTCTTTTTAACCTGTTTAAGTACTTGTTTGTGGATTTTGACCATCAAAGTGGTGAAAGTGTTCATCATACAATTAATAAGTTATAGTAATTTTATCCTGCAAATCGAAGCTTGCTTTAATGGGTATTTCCTTATAATCTTGTACGAATTCTGTTCGAAAAACATTTGAGGTGAAGTATTCTTGTTCAATTTTGTTGATGCTTACTCCTTTGCAGCTCTCTGTACTCTTGCTTATTGAACAAATGGCTCTTCTGCCTTGCAACTGTGTTCATATGTTATAAATTTTCCTCAAAGATACTCTGTTTTTCTCTCACATAATTACCCCAAAGTTTTTTTTTTCAAAGATTTGAACATTATGTGTTCGTCACAATTGCATAAAATTACTACTTGTAATGTCTCCTCTATGTGTTTGTTTATTGATCATAAGTGGTTGGGATTGTGTTTGTTTCTTTGATTTTTATTATAATATAAAATGCTATGCTGTTCTTGCCCATGTAAAATGCTAAGATCTGTAACTAGTTATGCTACTTCAAAATGGTCATCTCGTACTTTGGAGTTTTATAGCCATTGCATGATCAATAGCCTTGTTATTTGATTCTAATTTTGCTCGGAGAACTGTTTTGGTCGCTCTGTTCACGACATGCATATTAATTTTTCAAATTGAGGATCTGCGGAATTATTTCCAACTATTATCTTTTCTGTCTTTGTGCAGGCATTCAAAGAAAGCAAAGAGATTTTTGGTGAGTTTCTAATTGAATTTTCACTTTTGGTGAGTTCTGTACTGGCTTAAAATGACAGTAACTTAGTACCAATATCCTGTTATGGTAACAGAGCTGAAGTTCTGCGATTGAGGACATCTCCACCTAAACCTGAAGAAGTGCGAAAAAAATCATGTCTTTAGTTCGGCCAGCAGAGTTATCCGCTACTTCTTACAGAAACCCGAAGCTTTATTCGCTGAAGGGAAGCAATGACAGTTCTAGCTTTTCAACCCAAACATTTGACTCTGATAAGCGCAAGACAGTGTATGTAACTGATTCATACAGCAGTGAGAGTTACGAGAAGTACTTCCTCGATTCCCCTACCGATGAAATACAACAACCATCTTGTTCTGGCATCTCTGGAAATTTGTATAACCCTCAAGAAGCCTCGTCTTACCAGCTCCAATGCAGATCAGTTCCCTCCTTGTCGGCTCAAAATGCTTATAATAACACTTCTTTCTCTTCTGTGAGGCGTCATGATGCCTACCATTCCAATTTCGATTCAGATTACTTGGATAGTGAAAGCCCAGAACTTGGGGATTATGATGAAAATACAATGAGGTTAAAGCTTCTTGAATTGGAGAGGGCACTCCTTGATGATAATGATGATGAGGATGATGAAGATATGCTTGGCGCTGACCAAAGCGTGGAAGTTGATGGAGTCCGGAATGCATTGCTTCACGATTCACCCAAGGAATCTTGTTCATCGGATTCAAATCTCAGTAGCATCAGTAGCAACAAAGAAATATTGCAAATCTATCCTCGGACTCCGAGGCAATTGCTTATTGATTGTGCTGGTGTGCTTTCGGAAGGAAATGTGGAGGAAGCTACGATCATAATAAATGACCTCCGGCAGATGGTCTCGATTCAAGGAGATCCTTCTCAGAGGATTGCGGCTTACATGGTGGAAGGTCTTGCCGCCCGGCTGGAATCCTCAGGAAAGTTTATTTATAAGGCCTTGAAATGCAAAGAGCCACCCTCTTCTGATCGCCTGGCAGCAATGCAAGTCCTATTTGAAGTGTGCCCTTGTTTCAAATTTGGTTTTGTGGCAGCAAATGGAGCCATCATAGAAGCTCTCAAAGGTGAAAAGAGAGTACACATAGTAGATTTCGACATTAACCAAGGAAGTCAATACATGACACTGATACAAACCCTTGCTAATATTGGGGGTGAGCCACCTCACTTGAGATTGACTGGTGTTGATGACCCGGAATCAGTTCAACGTTCAGTTGGAGGCCTTAAGATCATTGGGCAGAGGCTAGAGAAGCTAGCTGAAGCACTTCGGGTGCCCTTCCAGTTTCAAGCTGTGGCCTCAAGGGCTTCAGCTGTTGTTCCTTCAATGCTGGATTGCCGGCCAGGGGAAGCACTTATTGTAAACTTTGCTTTTCAGCTCCACCACATGCCCGACGAAAGTGTTTCCACTGTAAATGAGAGGGATCAGCTCCTTCGAATGGTTAAAAGTTTGAACCCAAAACTAGTTACAGTAGTGGAACAAGATGTGAACACCAACACTGCCCCGTTTTTCCCAAGATTCATTGAGGCCTACAATTACTACGCTGCAGTGTTCGAGTCACTCGACATAACTCTCCCAAGGGAGAGCCCGGACAGGATGAATGTGGAAAGGCAGTGCCTTGCTCGGGACATTGTTAATGTTGTTGCTTGTGAAGGAGAGGAGCGAATAGAGCGGTATGAAGTGGCCGGAAAATGGAGGGCTAGGATGACAATGGCGGGTTTTAGCTCGCGCCCGATGAGCAAGAATCAGATTGATTCGATCCGGAAACTCATAAAGCAGCAGTACTCAGAGAGGTACAAATTGAAGGAGGAAATGGGGGCTCTTCACTTTGGATGGGAAGACAAGACTTTGATTGTTGCTTCTGCTTGGAGATGATAGATATCGTTTGGCTCCATTTCTTCATCAAAGTGTGGAGGTGATAGATATCATTTAGCTCTTTTTTTAGTTTTTTATCTTTGATTTGGTTTTGTATTAAATAGTTTTGTGTGGGATTAACATTTATGCTGAGAATGTAATCCAAACGGAAATAAGAACTTGGTCAGGAACTTCTAATCACCTAACGTCAGTAGATATGCTCGAGTGTTTGTAATAGATTAGCTCTAAGTTTTGCACTCTAGTATTATCATATCATAATTTCATATTGTTTTCACGCCGTGTGTATATTATACATATGACAATTGGATTTGGGTTCAATATGAGACTACAACACATCCAATCTAACAGGAAAACAACTCATCGGATTCAATTAGGTATCCAATTTGAAGTGAATTGGACAATAGCTTTGTGGGGTTAGGGTAGTGGAGCCTCATGATAAGTATCAACACACCCAAATTAGTCTGGATGGATGGAAAATATATAAAAACTCACTCAATTAAATGTTCACCTAATAAATTGACACCTTAGTTGAAGTTTTACTACAGTGACCATTCTATTGCTTTAGTTTAGGAACGGTCATTCTACAAAATGACAAAATCATCAAACCAAACAAAGGAATAACATTCGTAGTGGGACCTTATTATACCCAAAATCCCACTAACCACGAACCTTATTATACCCAAAATACCACTAACCACGAATCAATAAAAACAAAACATTGTACGTGTTAAAACGTAACCAATGTATATTTTGAAAATTTAAACTAGGAAAGTTGTTCCATAACACGTGGCAGGCTTGAAGTGCCGCTATGCCTAATTTCCACTCAGGCTTCTAAACCCTACCACTTGACCAACTGACCCGGCGGCAGTCTATTATATTTCTTATTATGTTCAATTTTGAATATTGAGTTGATTAGGATACAAAAATAGATGATGATAATAATAATAAAACATCGGAAGTAACAGATCATATGTATTGCTGGTTAATTTCTGAATCAAAACCCAAAGAGAGAAGTTGCCAGAAAAAAAAAAAAAAAAAATTCAATCATAAAGTATCAAAACTTATCATATTACAATAAATAACATTTTCCAAGAATGTAGAAAAATTATCTACAGGACAAGATAAATAGATTTGTTGTGTACTCAATGTTTTACACCAACAAAACATAAAGCTACCTCTGCTTGAGCCTGGAGTTCTTCCAACACCTTTACCACGTTTGCCCTGTCCATTGTGGTTTTGCGTTGCTCGCCAAGCATTTTCCTCAATCTTCATCCAGAAACAACAAAGTTTAAACATCACACAACCTTATCAAACACAAAACTCAAATCAACTCTGTAAAACTTAAACGGAAACAAAAATCAGTTTGCTATATTTGTCCCTGCAAGTGCCTAGGTATAACTGCATTTGGGATAATTTCATCATGGTGTGCTCTATTTTCACTTTTCAACACAGTATGAAATATAATTTTGTTGCATAATAGAACTTTGAGTCAATAAAAAAGTCTAAATCAAAGAAAAAGTGACAAAAATGCATTGTTTGAACTTAATTTTAAAAAATAAAAAAAATAAAGAAATTGGTTTTGGATGATGGTTAGTAGTGTTAGGTTGTACCAACTCCCCTAAACCAAACCATTTTAGATTCTTTTCTTATTGTTTGATAAAAAGTTTTAAAAATGTTTTGAGGGTATTATTGTCAATCAATTCTCCTATCAATTTTTTATTTTTGGTTTGGCTTGGGGTTCCAAAACATTTCGTCATAATTTCATAAACGAAGGTTACTCCTATGAAAAAATCAAACTAAAAAGCATGTTAAGCCTAGAGCATGTAGGAAAGCCTTGATGAATTTAGAGACTCAAATTGTAACGTGCAGAGATGTTAATACTGTTAGAGCAACT
The DNA here is from genome assembly GCA_010015005.3 of Ulmus americana. Classification (NCBI taxonomy): domain Eukaryota; kingdom Viridiplantae; phylum Streptophyta; class Magnoliopsida; order Rosales; family Ulmaceae; genus Ulmus; species Ulmus americana. Next base: position 11,491 of record WUAT03462559.1, read on the forward strand.
TTGTACCTGTAGACAGTTGCGGTGTCTCCATGACCAGTGCAAATAACAAGCATGGTGTTGGTGGGCAAAGCAGCCTGAAGACTGCGGATTCTAGCATCCATGCGAATAAGAACTTCTTTGAGATCAGATGATACAGTATATTTAGTGCTCTTCCTATTCCCGGATTTGCATGTAAGCGAGGAAGTTATCTCTGCGACTTTCTGATTTAATTTATCAGGATCATTTGCTTCTTTCTTGAAGTAGGAATTCAATTCTGAGAATTGAGTCCAAACAAAATGAACCTTTTCATTTTTTACCTGGAATCAAAAAGTAGAATAAACAATCTCGCAAGGACGCAGCCAAGTGGTTAATAAAGAGCAAAGGAAACACATAAAGCCTATGAATAGTCTTACCTCCTTTTTGGCTTTCGAAAGAGCTTCTTCATCCGAGAACACAGGTAATGCATGGGATGATTCTGAGCCATATCGTTTCACTATAGAGACATCATCGATGATAGAAGAGATCTTTCCACTCTCACTTAAAACCGAAAGGAGTTTTTTCCGAATTAATGATGGTTGTGAACCAAAATCAGGTCCTAATCCATAAGAAAAGAGAAGTTAAGACACAGAGATAGCAGAAATACAAATGAGAGAACACAAAGAAAGAAAGAAAGAAAGAAAAAATGAGAAAGGTCCCAGGTTTTAGTCAACAATTATAGACAATATGCTGAATAATCATGGTACTGTGAGAAAGCATAGCAGCATAAATGCATCACTGAGATACGATACACAAACCCTTAGATTTTATTAATATCATAATGGTGTCTGGAATTTCAATTTTTGGGGCAAAGGAATCTAAAGTCAAAGAAAAATGAACTCGTATCCTTCTATTCAACTAATTTTAATATTTATCAAAGAAAGTTAAAGAAAAAAATAAGAGCACTCATTTAGTATGACTTTCCTGTTGACTTAAGGTCCTTTTTGTCCAAAATATTGAAATCATACACCATTATGATAATATTCAAACATAGGTTCTATTTCGCAAAAGACGCAAACAGGGCAGCCAAGTGATATTTTCCCTATATGTACAGGTAAAAATGGAGGAACCATGTTATTAAACAAATATAAACAGCATCTCCATGATAATAATGATGATCCTATGTGCATGACCAGACAACCATAGACCTGCAAGGAAAGACTGTCCGTCTAACCGAAACTATTTTGTATGAACTGAGCAGAGATTATAAGCCTATCTATGCTTGGTAGAGTAAAAAAGTAGGGAGGAATAAAGGGGCAAATGGATTTTGAGAGGAAAATGTAATACTAGGTTGTTTGGTAGGGAGGAGAGTTGGAAAAGGAAATAAGAATCCATGGGGGGTATTCTTTCTTGACCATTTTCTTCACCTTGGTTCATACACTCTCCTTCCTCTTAATGTTTTTTCCTTCCAAGCAAACAAAGCCTTATTCTGTGCGCTGTTTCTGGATTCCACATAACCTATCTGATTATTACTTCCATGTTCAGACAATCATACCCATCTGTTGAACACCCATTAGGTGGGTTTACTCAAGCAGGGATAAAGTGGGAAAGATTTGATGGTTGCAATCTGTTTTGTTAGTTTGATTTAATCGTTTTGGCTGTCTCAGTTGTATTTAGTATATGTAGTTGGGTTCTGCCGAAGGGAATAGAGAGATATAGCTGGGGAATTGGGGGTCAAGAGAGTTCATTCTGTATTGTGAAGATAATCAGGGAGGTACAGGGTCCTCCTAAATCCTGTGATTGCTTGTACTGTTCTTAAAGTTTATTCTTCTCTATGCTGGAGAATTTATTCAGAGTGTAATTGGTTCTTTGAAGGAAATAAGAGTTTCAGATCATTTCCCCCGTAGGCCTATTTCTCAGTTATAATCTGTTTGTTTGAAGAGGAAATAACAGGAAACCTAACACCATCCTCCAATTTCCATTTAAATCCACCAACTCTATGATGTAAATGCATAAAAACAATCACTTACCATGTCTAATCTTTAGAAGTGCCAGTTCCAATGCCGCTCTTGCATCTTCAATGCTGTCATGGCCATTACCTGACTGCTGTATCTCCCTAGAAAGAAATCTCATGGTAAGAACACGAAGAGCGCTTTTATGAGATCCTCCACGGGGGTGCTTGTACAATACTGCCGTGTCAATCACTAACTTGTGAGAGATCTTCAATGCTAACAAATCATTTTCAACTGAATGCCCAACTAAGATGGTCTCCTTGTAAACCAGCTTTAGAAATTCCTCCTGAGTATGGGAAGCAACTGTAAATAAATCCGAAGTGGTGTCTTACAATAAATTCAAATAAGTTAAGAGTAAACTTCACAAACATGACCGATTTGAGTAAGCATAAAAAGAAATAAAGAGAATAAGACACAAGTCATCAACCTGAATATCTTTGAGGCTTGTGGTCACCCCATCTAACATCTTACTTGTGATTCCACTATACCTGCATATAATATTTACTTGCATCACAGGGTGTCATGGGGCAGAACAAAAAGTTGACACATCCAAGACGCACACGGGAGAAACAGAGAAAAAGAAAAGGGTACAAGAGAAGGGAGGAAATGGCGGGACGGAATGAGAGCACCAGATGTTCTAAAAACCCAACATATTATGTGTCTTCTTGGACTAAAAACAAATTACAATATAGATTTTCTCTGTAACCATTTTAAAAAGACAAATAAAACAAATTCCAAGAAAGGACTTGCACGACAATATATTTTACCTGGTGTTGTAATCAACGATATCATTTGATGGTTTAACCAATTTATCTAGCACAACCTGAAGAATAGAAAGAAAAGCAAGTTGAAACATTTACAGAAAGCATCACAAAAACCTTACTTTCAAAAAGAAAAAGTTCAGTATCACAATAAAGTGAAACTTCTTTCACAGAATAAAAAAAGCAAAGAGAAAACTTAAGTGAAGGTTACCTCTCCTTGGATGTCGACCAGGGTCACTCTTGTAAGCTCGAAACCCTCTCTCGTTATGCACTACATTACCAGAACAATATATTTAAATGACATGCACACAAAAATAATAGAATTTTCAAGAAATTTGAACACTGCTCCAGGAAGTCCAAGAGTAGATGTATTTACATAGACACATGCACTAGTAATTGAAGAATAATGCTCAGAAAAAATATTGCACGTAACAAAACAGCCAATTAAGACTCAACTAAAACATGCATGGTAATGAAGTAAAAAACTGGCCATCTTCTGTCTCGTAGGATCAAACTTTAAATTACATTTATCCCAGCACTTCAAAAAAAAAAAAAATCATTAACAAAATCCTTTAAGTATACCATCTCACAATCAAGTGCCAACATTTCAGCCGGAGATGCTTCTGAAGGAGAAGGAAGAGTAGAAACAAAACCTGCATCCAAGGAATAAAGAGTCTACAGACTAATAATAAAAATGAAAAATGTATACAAATAAATAAAACAGCATAGTGGATTCATGTCACCTGGCTGATTGATACAATAGCCATTGTCTTCCATCTCTTTTTCTGTAAGAGTATAATATGTAATGGGGAAAGGTAGGCTCTTCTTAAGGTCCGCAAAGGATTGCTTATTCATCCCAGAACCACATTTTTCTGTACACAGAGAAGCAATCACATCATACCACATTTAGCACACACGTAGGAGTCAAACTTCATATATAATATAAATATTCTAAAACCAGAAGAGAAACTAATAAAATGAGAGTACACTTGAATTAGGGGAATTAAAAACCATAAAAATAACGGTATTAAAAACATGAAAGCAAAATGGATAGGCAAGAGTTTTCGCAAAACTTTAATTTAAAACTTGTATTTGAAGAGAATCTGGCAAATTCTTTTGTAATCTACCACTCCAAATTACTGACCTCAACAGCAATAATAATAAGGCAGACTGTAAAATGCAATATTGCCAACAAGAAGACAGCTATGATACTGGAAGTAACACACATACTAAGGTCAAAAAAAAAAAACCACTATCAATAAGGACACCTGCAGCAACACTGTCCCAAGTTCATGGAATGCCTGAATGCAAAAAACGTACATAAAGATTCAGCTAAAGGATGCTAGTAGTAGTGGTTATCGTTTTTACTCACTGAACTTGCACTAGCATTGCTCTGCTTGGTAACATATTGTGTATTCCTTATTATGGCTGATTTGTCATGCACATGATAAATTCAACAAACAAATATCACAGCAGGGCTATTCGTAGGAATGTTCTTTTAAATAGATAATCAACCTTGTTCAGTTGCTTGGTTAGATTTCCTCAAGCCTGAATTACTTTGATCTCTCTTTCTTTTCACCTTGCAAGTAAGGAGTGAATCAATCGTTTGCATTCCATCTGATATACAACTAGCACATGGGAATACAAGATTAAAAAAGTGCATAGTTGAGAAAAAAACACAAAAACACTAAATGAGGGAAAATAAAGAATCAGATCAATGCTAACCTAAGTGCCAAAACTGCCCTTGGATTCCCAAAGAATTCTCTGAGACTCGGAAGTATCTTGGACTGCGACAAGTACAAAGCTGCATCCAGGCCTGGGACATAAAGCATAACCACTTTTGGAATGAGGGGCTTGTTCTGTAAAACATAAACAGTTTTGTAAGTAACTCCACATATTCACTCTATGCATTATGCTCTGACACACTGATGCAAGACACCGTACAGCAAATGGTTAGAAACTGAGCATCAGAAAATAACAGTTCAAATGTATGTCATAATGCTGAAAGATGAAAGTAAAAGAATGACAGGTATGCAACAAAGTAAATTGAGTATTAAAAACATTATTTAAGCCACAAGAACTCTCCTAACAAACACCCCCCCAAAACCATATAGCTGCCATGAAAGTCTACAACAGGTGCAATGTTATCTAGTCCCATATACAATGAAGTACAGATTACAGAAAGCTATCTTTATGTTTCAGCTAATAACATATGTAGCAGTCTCATGAAGGTCCCTTTCTGCAAACTAATTCAGATGAAAAATGGAAAGAGGACAAGAACTGAAGGGTCACCACAAAAGGACATCTTCAGAGCATGTAAACAGATATTTTTACCTTAATAAAAACCCATGACGGCATAAATCCTTCAGAAAGCACCCAAGTTACTAGTCCTTGAACATCCTGTATCACAACAAAAATTTCATTAAAAACTTTCTCATGGTATACGGAAAATAAAAATATAAAATATAAAAAATAATAATAATAAAAATAAAAATAAAAGTTAAAATACATGGGAGATGAAGGTACCTGCAAATTTAGGGTTGAGGTAGCCTCTGGAATTTTAAAAACAATATCTGCTTTAGCCTGCAAAGAAAAATAAATCAAATCAAATTCCCGTACACTAGAGTTTCATCTATATGTCTGAAAAACTATCTAGCCGCATTGACACAGGGCAGATCGCACATTTCATTTATTAGGTATTTATTATATAATTTTCTGTAAGGGCAGCAACTATATATAGTTATATGAATATCAAAATAATTATGAGTTTTTCAATTCTTGTTCAATCCTAACATCATATGAAAGAGATTGCAGGAGAATATTCTGTAATCTTGATATGCATCATTTAACGGAAGCTATCGAGCTGCATTAGATGTCACACATATCACCCTCAAAGGCCAATAGTCTATTTGACAATTAATCATAATGAAACGGCACTCTGTAGTGAACTTTTATATCCATAAAATATCATATCTGAACTTGAAATAATTTGAGGATTTCGAGAAATTCATCAACTAAGGCCATTTGAGAAAAACAGCAAAGATAGCTTTTTTTCTGTAAGGGTTAACTCTTCTTGGGTAACAACATTGGAGCTTCTTTGGTAACATCATCAATAAAAAACATGAAAAGCAAAAAGGCATTTTGATTTCGAGGCATTTTATCGTTTTATTCTACAAACATTAAAACGAGCTCTACTTGTGTTATATTTTCTCTTACGATTTTTCGGTTAGATGTCAATCAAGGGCCAAAGAGAAGAGAAAATCAAGCAGAAAGTATCGACGGGCACGGAATTCAATTAATACTCAAAGAACAAACATAAGCTACTCATAACTTATGGAGCTTAATGTTTTGACAAAAGACAAAAATAATTTGAAGGAAATCAGAAAAGAAAAGGGGAAGAGGGGGAAGAGGGGGAAGGGGGAGAGAAACCAAAACATAAAAGCCTCGACATCAACCACAAGGAGCCAGTCCTAGTGCAAGCATGGGAGTTCGAATTGTTAAAATCCCTAAGTTGACTGAGAAAATCATGTCTTGCAAAGAATAGACATAAGGGAAAAAAAATTTAAAAAAAATAATAAAAATCTGAGCTGATTATGTTCAAACTCTACAATGTTCAACCACTCCTCCATGAAGCAATTCCAACAGACTTATGCACTACCAAAGTCATACCAGGCAAGTCAGTATAACACATCCCATATAATGCCAAACGATAAAGACACAAAATTTAAACTGATTCTTTAACATGAAACAAATTAAATGTAGTTCCATTTTAATCCTAAATATCACCACACAAAAAGACCCTCCCCAATAATAGCACACTCTCATAATCCATCCATCATGTAATCAAAAGGAGAATCTTTCAGAGACAACTTGTTACACAGTTTCACTATTCTAAAACTAGAGTTTCTAAAGATCCTGAATCCAAAATATAAATTTCCCAGAAACAACCTCCACAAATTTAGTACTAAATTAATCAATTAAGTGCAAAAAGTCCAAAAACAAACTCCAATAGTCCACAGAAGTTCAAGACACATTATTTTTCATATTCCAATAATTAGCAACCCCAAATTAACATCAAAACCCATTAGAACAAGTTCCAATCCAACTCAATAGAACCATGTTCATTAACCCCAAATATGAAATTTAACAAAAATTCATAAAAAATAAATAAATAAAATCAAACCTGAGGTCCATAGATATCAAAGAATTTGGAGCGTTTATCATCAGGGGAAGCGGCGGAGGTGGTGGTGGTGGCGGCATTATTGGAGGTATCATCGTCGGAAGTGGAAGCTTCGGAGATACATTTCGACGAGGGCATGATAGCTAGAGCAGGCGTTTGCAAATTGTCTAGGGTGAGAGAGCTAAGAATCTTGGGCTGGTAATGGAGACAAACGAAGGGTTGATCAGTAACAGCGAGAGAAAGAAGAAGACCTTTCTCTTTCGCTGTGTTTGGCGGTAGGGATTGGAGAAACTTGAAAACCAACATGCCTTTCAACTTATTTATTTATTTTTTTGGGCTTTTGAACTCTGAACTTTTTTGAGGAAATTACACCTTATACCTCCTTTTCTCTAACCAATTACATTTGCACTCTCTTTTAAAAGTCATAACATCTATACCTATTTTTTTTAGTGTAAAATACTTTTTTACCCTTCCATATTCAGGGTTATTTATCTTAGTCTATAAATTTCTTTGTAATTTGTTATTTAATAGAGGGATAAAATTGATAAAAAAGTGGCACATATGTAATGAATGTAAAACAAGTGTATAAATGTTTTGATGCCTCATTTTAGGCGCATTCCTGTAGTTCCCCCGAATAAGTTTATAGAAACATGGATCAACTGTTGCTCAGGAGAGTGGTATCAGTTTGGTTTTGCACGTTACATTGTTGTGATTGATTTCACATATTTGACATTACACTTGTTACAAATAATTGGCATTTTTGCCATGTCAAAATATTATGACGATGACGAGTTGTGTTTCTTTAACTTCATTGTTACTTGCATTGAAAGTGAATTTTGCATACCAATTTTTGGTCAAAATTGCTCAATTGTTGTTAAGGATGACAATTTGTCCTTGTGGGACGATGTACTACGGTGATTTGCACTGAATGATGTTTTTTTTTTTTCCAAATTAAATGAGATGAGGCACATGGTGGGAAATTTCCATCAAAATAAATGGTGAGGGGCAGTGGTGGGATTATTTATCCCGCATCGAAATCGTCTAATTTATTGTATATAAATTAATTAGATATATTTTAAATTATTTATTCAAATATAAAATTATTATAATTTTGTGTAAAAATATATATATTATTCAACAAGACTTGTGTTTTAAAGTTGCATATAGTTGTTCAAATGTGTATATAATTATTTACATTTTCCACCGGATAATTCCCAAAATAAATAGTTTATTTTGTTGCAATTTAATAATTCCATTTCTAATATTTTTTTTGGGCTTTTTTGATTCGTCCTTCAAACCCACTTTGATATAATTGGGCTTTACTCTACGAATAAGTTTATAGAAACTTGGGTCAACAGTTATTGCTCAGGAGAGTGTTATCAGTTTGGTTTTGCACGTTTAGATGGAATCAAGTCAAGTTTGTAAGGCATACACGTAAACACGAGTCACATTGATAACAACTTGGTCTGAAGAAAGATACAATTATTTATTAGATACGTCATAAAATAATTGGAAGCTCAATGCTCTATTATTAATAGCAACTACGATCCCTAATTATTATTACCTTAAGCTTTCTCATCCTCAATTAATATTTTAATATGAAAATACCCCCAAGTTTAGAGAGTAAATAAACTTGGTCTCAAGAAAGATATAATAATTATTTATTAACGAAAAGGTTAGTAACAAGTTACAAATAATTTCATCAATCATGTTTAATTTGATTTATGAACGAAAAAGTTTATGTAGTTGGTAGCGCTTAATTTTTGTAGTAATGTCATTGAAAGAAAACGTTTATGTAGTCGTTAGGGCTTAGTTTTTGTAGTAATGTCACGTAAGTCTTTCCGTCCAAAAAACAAACATAAGGGTTTATTAGTAATAGGTTGGTGGGTGTGAGTTTGTTTTGCAAGCAGTTGAATGAGTTTTTGAGGGGGTGTGTGTGTGTGTCTTTAAACGAAGAAGAAAAAGAAGAAAGGACAAACAAAAATAGAAAAAAAAAAAAAGAAAAAAAAAAGGAGAGAGAAAAAATGATATATATATATATAAAAGTATTGCCACAAAACTCGGGTTGAGAGAAATTTCGTTAAACACGTGAAAGGTTGAGGGCTATGAGTGCTATAGACCCTCATTGTTTGATTTTTAATACAGTTGACTAACCGTGGTAGACGAAAATGACCAAATTACACCATTTTAACATGTTTGGGGGCATTTTTACTACGAAATCTTGGTTGGAGACCATAACACTTAAAATGGTAATAGTTGAGGACCGTGCTATAAACCCATTATTAAATTGTGGCCATGCGAATCATTACCTTTTTATTTTATTTTATTTAATAATTGGAGCGGTTCAACACTTTTTGGCCAATCCCAAAACGAGCAACCATTGAAAGAGCTTCATTGTAGTGATTGATTCACAGATTTGACCTTACACTTGTTACAAATAAATTGGCATTTTTGCCATGTCAAAAGATTACGACGATGACGAGTTTTGTTTCTTTAACTTCATTGTTACTTGCCATTGAAAATGAATTTTGCATACCCTTTTTTGGTCAACATTGCTCAATTGCTGTTATCCAAAACTTCAAGCCAAGTTTATGTCCTTGTTCATATATTGTTCTCGAGTCCAATTAATATTCTGCCCAGCCAATTGACCTTTCAACTATTTAAATTGACGCCCAAACCACCGACTAACCTAAAAACAAAATTTTATAATTTAATATCAAAATTTCTCTAATCGCTTAATTATTTGCTTGCTATATCAAAATATTGTATTTCTAAGTAAGCTTTAATTATCAATAATTACACAACTCATTTTAATGACGAAAAAAAAAAAAAACAAACAAACAAACAATAGGTAAAACAGTGTGGTCATATGAACAAGTACACGAGATTAATATATTCATATTTTCCATCCACAAATTACATATTTTCACGGATTTATATAATTTATCACAATCAAAAGTACCCCCTTCAACCACAATTGGCAAACAAAATAAAAAATAAAAAAATTTAAGAAAATTGTATCAATTTGCGCTACTCGTATGCAATTGAAGAGGTCTTGGTGGAGCCATTGTTCTTCTCTTCCATAGATTAATTTCCTTCCTTGGCTGCAGACACACTGGTCCTCCACCCATCGTTAATGGCGCTGAGAATGAGATTTTTACATCTTCTTCTAGATCACTTCCTTCTCTATCTGTATCGGAGTAAGGACTGATCCCCTGATGCGCGTCCACCGGCGTAACCTGCGCCGACCAATCAAAGCTCGAAAATTTTTCTCGTCCACTGGCGAACCTCTTCATCTGACTCAAAGAGGGTGCTCTATCTGGAATCGTTGGCTTGATATTAACATGATCGTCGGGACAAGCATCAGATTTTCTCTCCGGTTTAGAACCGCTAAACATCCTCCTTATAGACAAAGCGTGCTTCTTCACATCACGTGCAGACCACGTGACAGCCTTCGGTTCTTGAAAACTAGGCCCCGAGACTCGCTTCTTCATCTTATTGATCTTCTTCTTGTGCTTGATTTGGCCCATGCAAGAAATTTTTGGCGAAGTGGGTTCTTGATCTTGTGTCTCATAGCTTCCATTCTTTGGTTTTCTTCGTGCTTCGTCGGGAATCATCGATAAGATCGGACCGGAGAATCCTCTTCCGCCATGGCATTTGAACTTGGTGGAACTTTCTCTATTAGGGCTAAAAGGAAGATTTTGATGAAAAGTGACAGCCGAAGCAGCTCTCGGTAGAAATTTCAAGATCTTGTCTTGGTATTTGGCTTGTTTCTCCATATTATCATCTAACACGACACGAAACAAAAACTGGCTCGATGATCGATCTTGTTGCTAAATTATAGGTCTATATATAAAGGGTTTGAAATAGGAGTTGGAAAGTGTCAAGGAAAGGAGGAAGAGAAAGAGGTGTTTGGTTTTGGTCAAAGGAGGTGCTATGCGACTATCCAAAAACTTACCACCAGTATCTTTAATGATCCAGCTTGCGGTCGATGCAAGTTTCTGTCGTTATCTGAACTCCATTTTAATTATATTCAATGTATAAAACCCATGGCTTAATATTAATTTTAAATTACTTAATAATATAATAAATTGTATTAATATTTTCCATGCTTCATCATTATTGATTTACACGTGGAATAAAGGATAATTATGAAATATTACTAAATTAATATACTTTTTGGATTTTATGAAATATAATTAATTTATTACTAAATTAATATACTTTTTGGACTTTGTAAAATATAATTAATTTGACCTAATCTTGTTTATACTTTGAGATATGGCCAACACTACAACAAAAAAGACTTGGCATAAGTTGAAAACTTTTGCCGAAAAGCTTTTAGCTTGGGCTAGGAAATTTTCTCCATAAATAGCGTAGCGGTATCGATTAGTAACAGGTATCCATCGCCGTTTCACACTTTTAGTTATGGGTACCCGTCGCCATTTCTAGGTTTTGGCAACATGTAAAGGTTGAAATCGTCGTTGAAACCAAGTTTTGGAGATAGGTATACATTTACCTGTCTCTGAAACTCAATTTTTTTATTTTATTTTATATATTCTGATGTTTATAATTTTTTCACGGGTTGCTAAATTCTGTGATTTTAATTACAGTGCACCTATTATAGAAATATTCTAGATATCCAAAATTAAACAAATAATAATTTTGTTGATAACTAAGATAGATAAACTATTTACAAAATATATACAATATAATACTAAATAAAAAAACTTTAAAAAAAAATAGTAGTCTATCTATTTTGCTTTAGTCTTCATTCTTATAAGGTCTATCTTTAAACGATCTGCAAAGTAAGTATAAATGTAAAAATTTGCATCAATAAAACTAGCAAATAAGGATCATCAAATATGTCTAGAAGTTTAGAACAAACTTGAAAACTTTAGACAAACAATCCCACTAATTAAGATTTTGCAAATGTTTCATGATTTTTATGTAGATAAAGAAGGCAGTGCATTGTTACCAAGATTAACTTGATTGATCCAACTTCTCAAAGATCTTCCAAGGTTTCTGAAGTTTG
>WUAT03462668.1:0-16316 GCA_010015005.3 Ulmus americana
AACAAAACAAAAACAAAAAAAGAAAAAGAAAAAGAAAAAAAAGAAAAGAAAAAAGAAAAAAAAAGGAAAAAGAAAAAAAAAAGAGAAAAAGAAAAAATAACAAAAAATTGTGAAAAAAGTAACTTGCTTAAAGTTTGAGGGATAAAATGTCAAAGGAGTAAAGTATCAGTTCGTCAAAAAGTAACTTGAATAAAATTCGGGGGTCAAATTTACCAATTAATAAGAGTTTAATGGGTTTAATGTTAAAAAAATATTTTAGGGGACAATGTGATAGTTCTCACATAGTTTAAGAGGCATTTATATAAATTATCCTAAAATAAACCGAGTTCAACGTTACTATTTGGTCAAATGAACCAAATTGGTAAAAGTTTGTCATTTTAGATATTTTGAGTAAAATCAGAAGTTATGGGACTAAATAGGTAAGATGGTAAAAATTAGGATACCAAAAGTGTAAATTGTTCTAGTTTTTATTTTATTTTTAAGAGATCGATGGATCGCTGAGCGGTAACAGTTGGGCCAAGTACAAATATTCCGATCATGCTCGTTAGCGATAAATACAAGCTTGTGAGAGATTTTGAGTCGAGAAATTTTTGGGATTGCGAGGTTGATGAGGGATAAGCAGAAAGAGGAGCTTGTTGCTGTTAGGTATGTCGAGAGAAGTGAGAAGGTTAGTGTTCTAATTAACTTGTTTTCTTCTTTTTCTTTTCCATTTCTTTGTTTTGTTTGGTCGGTGTTTGATGATTTTCTCAGCTGAGTTGTTGGCTTTTGGAGCAATTATAACTTTGTTGCAGTTGGGTTTGGATGATAATAGATGGGTTTCTAATGTACCCTGTTTTTGTGTGTGTTCTTTAGTTGGGGTTGTTCCTACTGACACTGTGTATGTTTTTCTTTGCATTCTCTTTACATTCTCATTGTTTTGGAATTTGTTCTGTTCTTTTTTATTGAATTAGGAATTTTTATGTGCTTCCCATTGTTTAAAAGGCCTTCTTGTGGTTGTTATTTACTACTGTTTCAATGTGGGAATTACTCAGAATTTGCACTATAATACTTGATCAGATTCTTTTATTGTGACTACTTAGATGTATCTTCTCTTGGCTATTCTCTTGGTTAGTGTTGAAAAAGACTAATGGTAAAAAAAATTCAATTATTGGATGCATATGCTTTCAATCTTTATTTCAATAGAAAACCAATATATTTTTCCCTTTCTTCTCAGGCATTACACCTATTTATGCAATGATCTTACTTGCTAATTGCACTCTAGCTTTTGGTGGCAGTTTGATTTCAGATGACTGTGCCTTTTATTGATACATACCAGTAGTTGTAGTAATGAGAAAGTGCAATCTCATTTTTGTTTTCTTGGGTAGAGTTTGATGTAAATTTCTCTGAGAAGTTGTGTGCATATGATAGTGCATTCTAAACATATTTTTTTGATTATGAACTCTAGAGCTACTTAGAGTAGTGATTAATTTTTTTAAAGAATCTAAGATTAAGTGATAGAGACCTGAATCTCTTAGAGCTCACTAAGACTAACAATGGCAGAAAACAAGGATAAACAGAGGATTTCGAGGACCTCTGAACCTCCCTAATCAGTACCCAATTCCCATCTAAACCATTCATACCCTCTTGCTACCATAAGACTACTATTTATACTCTAAAACCCCCAAATACTAGAACCTTCTTCACCCCTCCACTATTACAAATATAACCCTGAACCTGAAGTATCTATCATTAAGGGACTTAAAAAGAATACGACAGCATTGATTTAGGGTGTAAAGCTTGTTGCTCTTATGTTTATGGTTATTTTTGTTTGGTCCACTTCCTTTTCTTCAGGAACTCAAGTACACGTTTTTACAATTTTTCTACTCTTTGCTGCCTCCAGTTCAGTAAAAGTAAAACATTGATTTAGCTTATCATGGCTGCTATTTAAGTGCAATTTATCAACATACTTGAACAACGAGCTTTAGGAAAATCAGAGAAACTAAATAAAATTGGATGAAATGTTATGTTTCAAGTTCGAGTTATAACAAAAGAATTAAAAAACAAAAAAATTGATGAAATGACCTTTATGAAGAAAAAAAAAATTAGGATAAATTGCTGTGGATATGTATTTATATATGTATGTTTGCATATATACATTTTCTGGTAGTGAGCTTACCTGTTTTTCTTCCTAGCTGTTTCTGACTTTGGCATTGCTTTTTATTTCAGAACTGCCTATGAGAAGTCTAGATTCTTGGTTTTGTTTTTGTCATAAAGGTTGTGTTTTTTTACCCTTATTATGTTCTATGGTAATTGCAGGTTTTTCAAGCAGTTATTGTTGATATTTCTGATTCAGCAAATGGCATCTGGGCTCGTCAGGGTTATTGCTAGAGTTTGCAGGACTATGACAATGGCTAACACTGGAGGAGTTCTTGCTTTGTTGCTTATTTTCCTTCTTGGAGGCTTCACTGTTCCAAGTATCATGTTAGATAAAAGATTGAGTTTAGAACTAAAAATTGGTAGAGAATCAAAATATTTAAATGGTGGATTTTGTTTTCTACAGATGAAATTCTAAACTGGTTGATTTGGGGATACTGGGTGTCTCCCTTGACATATGGGTTCAATGCTATTGCAGTAAATGAAATGCTTGCTCCTAGGGGGATGAACAAACTGGTAAGTTTACTTGACCTGTTTAAGATTTTCAAAAAGCTATTTTTTTCTTTGTTTTAAACTTATGGAAGAAACTTGATCTTAATGCAGGGCTCAGACAAGACTACAAGATTGGGGATTTCAGTGCTTAATAATTTTGATGTATTCCCTGAAAAGAAATGGTATTGGATTGGGGTAGCAGCACTTATGGGCTTCTCAGTTCTCTTCAATGTCTTAATTCACATTTGTGCTTATGTTTTTTGATCGTAAGGACCAACTTTCTATCAATCTGTATAGAATGAGTCTTATTATTACATTAATTATGAATTGAGCTGACAAGAACTTTTGATATTTTGTTTAAATTGTTAGCTCTTGGAAAGAAACAAACATCACTCTCTGAAGAAGAAGCACAAGAGAGGGAGGCAGGCCAAGACGAAACAAAGGAACCAAGTCTCCGAAGACCCAAATCACAAAGAGATTCAGTTCCTCAACATTGTCTGCTGCTGATGGGAACAACTCAAGTAAGTGAAAACATAGTAATTTTTTGGAACTTTTAGATGTTTGATTGTCAAGTTGAATAAGTGAATTTTGTCTGCACAATTCACCAGCCTAGCATTGATATATTTGAAGCCTTTGATGAGGTAAAAACCACTTAGCCTTTTTCCTCTTTCTTTTTTATCTCTATCTTTCTTACTCTCACTCACTAACTGATATACATTGTGCACCTGAGCCAGCTTGTGTTAATGAAGAGAGGAGGACAATTGATTTACTTTGGACCCATCGGACGCAATTCTCACAAGCTCATCGAGTACTTTGAGGTAAATTTACTTAGTCCTAGATTTTCCTTTCATCTAAATTCTAATGGTTTTCTTAAGATGCAAAAGTGAAGAATGTTATATCCAAGTCATTATTTTGCCTTTTACAGGAAATTCCTGGAGTGCCAAAAATCAAACCCAAGTATAATCCTGCAACATGGATGCTTGAAGTGAGCTCCGTTTCAGCTGAACTCCGCCTGAAGATGGATTTTGCAGAATACTACAAATCATCAGCCTTGTACCAGTAAGTCAAATGATCAGCAGTATCAAGATTCTGAAGCTGGTAATTCTCCGCTTTTGGTTGCCATATCAGCTTAACCAAATCGACAAAGAAGAGGATCACAAAGTTGGTGAAACCTCTAGAGATTGAAATAGATGCTAAGGCTGGGAGCTGGAAATCCTTGGTGTCAAAGAATAGGTGGAGGCCATAGCAAGCTCATATGATGCAAGTAAAGTTGAGTACTGGGAGCAGGCAGAAGAAACAGATTGAGATGTACCTGTATTTGGCTTGCCTGTTTCAAATCTTGTTGATTATAAGGTAAGCTTCAAAACTATTTCAGAATTTGTAGAAACTTCTAAGAAAAATCTCTCTAGTAAGTTGAAATTTTAAGGAGAAATATCTGATGAGTTACCTTGATGGAGATATATTATTGCTTTTATGGATGATGATGTTTTGGTGGAGAAAACATGTCTGACGAATTACAAGTTTTCCCATGGCGATGTGGTCATTTTCAGTTAATCCTTCCACCATGCTGCTTTTGTAGCTTTGCTGCTGATTAAGCAGTTTATTTTTTCTTTTGAAACTTCCGTAATATCATGAAATTTGTTGGTCACAGAGTTTAGTTACAAAGATTCGTGAACCATCTTTGATGAATTTGAAACAGAGCTACATATATCTTGGCTGGTATTTAAAGAAACTTTTTGCCTGTTGGTAGGATTCCGTTCTGTATGTTTGTGGACAACCTAATTATTTGACTTTGGATTAAATAGTTTACTGGTGATTTAGAAGTTGTTTGGGTACAAAGGAAGGTTATGCATCAAGTAACATGAGCTTCATTTTCGGTATAGGAAAATTATTCATAATTTTGTTACCAAAGAGGCATTGCATGGAGCCATGCATATTATGACTTGGCCTTGTGACTTGTCTAAGAGTATAAAAGGTGGTGAAATAGTGTCGGCTTAAGTTCACTTCTAAACTTCTAGTAATCAGAAAGATAAAAGAATAGTAGAGTCTCATTATAATTATAGATTTCGGGAGCATAATTGTATGCATTTTAACTAAATATTACTGGTGTTAAGAATTTAAAGAGTTGAGATGAAAAAACTTGGTTGTATTTTCATTGCCTTTGAAAGAATTTTTTTTTTCTTCTTTTAATCATTAGTTGGGTTTACTGATCTTTTTCTAGTCTGAGTCTTGCTAAATTGCTTCTTGAATGTCTTCTCAGCTAACAACATTTTCAGTTTCAACTAAATGTTTCAAATGACCAATAATTATGATATAGTTGCTATGTTGTAGGTCAGCTCGTTTGTTGGAACAAGTTGTGCTCCAATTTGTGCTATCTTTTCAGGATGATTCTAGATGATTCGAACGTGAAAATTGCTCATCTTGATTGAGTAATTTAGATTCAACAGGTAGTTTGTTTTGAGATCGTTCATGTTTTACGAGTATGATCTATGAAATTGTTTTGGCTTATGATTTATGAAAATGAATTTATGTTTGATATGCTGTTAAAATTATTGACGTTCTGTGGCCAGAATCTTTTGAGATTGAACAATACTTGCTGAAAATTTGAAAACATATTCTTTTCTTGTTGTGAATTAAATATTCAGCCTGAAATGAAACTCGTTTGCTTATTGGTTCCTGAATTTGATAGAGAAGTTTTGACAGACTACAAATTATTAGAAATTCAGACGTGTTATAAATACATCTTGTATGAGCATGTAATGAAATCAGGTCTTTAAAGAGCTTTTGAGAATCATGTTTTAAAGATTAGGCGGAAATAAAAGAAAAGGTAGAAGAGGGTTGATAATATGATAATTACAATACATTAGAACTCATTCTCAAATTGAAACAAAATTATTTTCTGGTTTTTTCTAGAATTTACAGGTTGAAGAAACAGAGAAGTAGAAGTTACAAGTTAGAGGTTGTGGCCGGTGAGTTTTGGATCAGAGGTTTTGACCGGCGGCGAGTCCAAGGTAGTAAAATGTCATTTACGCAAACTAGAGACTCTTTTTTGGTATTTTTCAAAATCGGAGGTACTTTTTGTAATTTCGTCAAAATAGAGAGTACTAAAATGTGATTATCCTTTAATTATATAACAACTAATAACAAGATATAAATTATATTTTCTTATAACTATATGAAATTTAAATATTATAAAACAACAAAATATATAATTAAATTTATTATTGTCCATAATATAATGAATATTTTATTTATTAGAAAAGGATAATTTGGGTATTTTGTATTAATTTTAGAATGAAATGGTCATTATATTAATTTTGTTTAGGAATAATTATTGCAGTAAATGACATTCCCAAACAAACCAAACAATGAGAATAATGGTGCCTTTTCTTTCTATTCCATTTTCTCAAACCAAATGTGACCTAACATTAATAAATTTTTCTTTATTCTCAAAAAGCACACTCATTTTTTTATAATCTCAAACATTGCCCTCAAAGAAGGATTTTTTGAATTTGGTATATACAGTCAAAATGAATAATTTTATTTTTTATTTTATTATATTTAGTTATTTTTTATATAAAATAAAAGATATTTTTGAAATTTTATAAAAATTTGGTTAATTATAGTTAACCTTAAGCGAGGGTAGCAAAACTAGAGGTGCCAAAATGAAAAAATCCCAATGATATTTATTCAAAGGTGGTGCTACTCCAATATAGTTGGTCTAATCTGTAGCCGACTCACTCGGTTCGATCCCGTAACGATACCCCTTTCGGATTTGTGGAGGACTCGTAACGATGCCGTTTCGAGTTCCAACTCTGACCCAAGAGAGATTAGCCTAAACCAAGTCGACCCTTTTGATTTGAGTGAGAAATTTGAGCTTGAGTTTTGTGAGGAGGACGTTAATGGCGGTGAAGGTATTAACTTTGATGCTTTTGATGAGAATCCAGTTGAAGTTAGTGGAGTGGAGATTCCTAATGTTACTATAGAGATCCATTTGGGTGAGCCTTTGAATGAGAATATAGAGAGGTGCATGTTAAACCCACTCGTATTCAGCGTTATGCTATATGGCAGGGCACCAATTGCTCATCAGGTTCCTTTGTCATGATGGTGTAGATGTTTTTGTTTTTACTTTTTGCAATTATATATTGACTTGAATCCGTATGTTAGCTTTGAGTCAATGTGTACTTGGCATTAATGTAAGTATGCTATTTCTTCAACGTGTCATTTTGTTCTGCAATTGAGTTACATACTTGTTTGATGATTTCTAGAAATTAGTAAGATTTTAATTCAAGTCATTGGTAATTGTATTTATGTCATGTATTAATTTTTCCTTCTAGGTGTTATTACTGTTTTGTTTTCAAGTTTTTGGTATGTAATTGTGTATGAAATGTGTATTTGTCTTGTTTTTCTGTGTATTGTATTTGTTCTATTCAATTACTTCACATTGTGAATTAATAATGCATACTTTTGCCTGTTCTTCTACCCTTGGTGGTAGTGGTCGTGATCCTTGAAATTCCCAATTTAGTTTTTACTTTGACTGGAGAAATAACAGGACTTTTGATTCGATTATCTGTGTTGTCTACCGCTGTCTTGTGCATTGATTTCTTATGTATTCATGGTTTTGACTCAAATTTTTATGAGCTATTCTTGTTTTCTTTGTGCTCACGTCTTCATTTTTCTTTACTGTATTTTCAAAATTTGGAAAGAGTTGTTGATATCCTGGTTGCCACTCCTGGACTCCTTGTTGACATGATTGATAGGGGAAATTTTTTTCACTTCGATCAATTAAGTATTTAGCCCTAGATGGGCTGATCGGATGTTGGACATGGGTTTTGAACCTCAGATCCGTAAGATTGTTGAGAAAAGTGACATGCCTTCACCAAGATCTAGGCAGGCAATGCTTTTCAGTGCAATATTCCCAAGTGTGATACAGGTGGGTTTTTTCTTGCTTTCTCATATGTACTTACTGAATATCAATTGTAAATACTAACTGGTTTGGTTGTAGTGGGAAAATTTTTGCATATATTACATCAATGTCTCTTGCGAAGAACTGTTTCATTAGTCTTTAACTTTTATTTTTTTGGTTGCAGAGACTTGCATCTGATTTCCTTTCAAACTACATATTTCTGGCTGTGGGAAGAGTTGGTTCAAGTACTGATCTTACTGCACAGAAGGTTGACTATGTTCAGGAAGTGGATAAAAGAAGCCACCTGATGCAAATTCTTTATGCCCAATTGGCTTATGAAATTTGTGGAAAGTTATGATGCAGTGGTTTTTTGACAATGCAATAATCTGCTCTGGAATTTTTCAAGCTGTATCAGGGATTTTGCAATTGCTCAGCTTCTTATTAGTTTTCCATTTATTGGCTTTTTTATTCTGTACTAATTAATTTACTAAAACTTTGCTCATTTTTTATGTATGAAACTATATTGCTTATGAGATGAATGCAGCTTGCTTTAACTCTGTTTTTCGTGGAGACAAAGAAAGAAGCAGATCCATTAGAATATAGGCTGTCTATGAATGGAGAAAGAAGCAGATCCATTAGAATATAGGCTGTCTATGAATGGATTTCCTGCCATAGCAATACATGGAGACAAAGTGCAAATGGTAGATTATCTTTTGTCTACTATTGGTTTTTTCAACAATGTCATAACATCAATAATGTGTTCTTTTTTTGCTGTTGTTTCTTTTTAGTTTGTTGCAAATTGCAATCAATTATCTTTGGTTGAGTACTTGGAGTTATATTTAATCATTTCTTCCCTACTTATTAAATTCTCAAACTGCATTTAAGAACATATGGAATCAGAAGTTGGGGGATATTATTTTCTAGAATTACTTGATTTTCCTAATAATAAATCATTCTGCCTTGTTTCTTTGTTTTGGGATTACTAGTCTATTACAGTGTAATGCAATACTTGTGGCTACAGACGTTGCTTCACGCGGATTGGACATCCCTCATGTTGCTCATGTCATCAACTTTGACTTGCCAAAGGACATAGATGACTATGTCCACAGGATAGGAAGAAGTGGACGTGCAGGCAAATCTGGTCTTGCAACTGCTTTCTTCTGCGACAAGAATCTTCCACTTGCAAAGGCACTTGCTGAACTCATGCAGGAATCCAATCAGGAAGTTCCTTCTTGGCTCAACCAACATGCTGAGAGATCAACTAGTGTTGGCCATGGCAAATGTTACAGGGCAGGCAGGTTTGGTGGCTATGCCTACCGAAATGCTCAATCCAGGAGTGAGAATTACAACTATTCAAGCAACTATGAAGGTCCAGATTCTTCTTTTGATGCTTCTATTGGTTCTTCTTATGGTGCTTTTAATGCTGGTGCTGTGGTGTTGGTGAATACTATGTTGCTGAAAACACAGATTCATATGCTCCTTGTGGATATGGAGAAGGCTATGAATCGACAGTTGCCACTGGCTGGGATTAGAGCTTTGCTTAGAAGTCTCTCTTTTGCTTTGACATACATATAGTACTTGCAAGTGGAAAAGATCACTTTGACATATGATAGTTACAGCAATAGTTTTAACATAAAACTTTTCAGGGCTTGTTCTGTTGGCGGATTCTATATAGTTAATGAACAACTTTTGTTTAATAAAATACCGTTTAGAATCTTGTTTTTGGAATATATATATATTCTTTTGTTTTTATATTTTTTTAGCTATTGTGACAGGGATGCTGTTTCAAGTTTTTCTAAAATATGTAGTATAAGACCAATTTTATGAATCAACTTGGATCTCTCTCTTTGATTTTTTTTTTTTTTTGGTTGAAAAGCAAAATGCAGGGGATCCGACTATGTGTTTCAAATGGTACCTGTCATTTGATTTTATGTACGCAATACAAAACAAAAGCTGATAAACTAAAATGCTAGTAGATTCTAGAAAATCTGATTCACAATGCTTGTAGACTCTAAATTGATATTAGAAATTAAACCATATAAACCAACTCAATATTCATAAAATGCTAATTGAGAACAAATCCACATCACAATTATAATCTAAACCTTAAACAAATAATAGCCATACCAACATTAATGGTCCAACAATCTCAAATTCAAAGAACATAGTTGCAAACAAAGTCTTACACTCATAACAAAGTCGGGAACCCAGGTCCCATATTACAATAGTCTAACAATCTCAAAATGAAATAAAATAGTTTTCGAACAAAGCAACCACACTAAAAAAGAAAAATTATATACTTCAAACCTTCCCTTTCAATTGGTTAAGCTCTCGTGGACTCCTTCACCATTATCCTGCCAAAAACAAAACAGAGGATTAAATCAAATTTTCAGCATTAGAGTGGCCATAGAAATATTAAAGTAGCAATCATGAAAAGTGATTATATTATCTAAAACAATTAATTTACCTCTACCTGATGACAGATTTTCTAGTATCTACACTACTAATACTATATACTTTATAAAGCATATATATCACATAAATTGTGATATAATTTTTGTGAAATAAGAAACTGAGATATAACTAATTGACAAAGAAATATAATATGAGGTAATAGAATGATCTATAAATTCTCCTGCTACACATGTACAATTTTCATTAGAAATAGCATCTCAAGTTCAAGACAATAGAATGGTTTTACCTGTGATTTCATTAGAGGGGGTAAACAAGGCTCCTCTTTCAGTTCCAGTTCAAGACACTTCTTCCATCAATTTCAAAATGTTTGAGCTTTGTTAGGTGTTTGACTGAGGGAACCTCCATCAACAGCGGGCACTTCCAAAGATGAAGCAGCTCGAGAGCAGGCAATGCTCCTTCATCTATTTCTATCTGCTTCAGACCATCCAACTTAGACAACCTGAGCACCTTGAGTTTCTCAAAACCACCCTTTTCAAAGTGCAACTCCTCTCCCACACATGCATTGCGTCCCAATCCAAGAGTCTCTAAATTCGGCAACACTTTAAGACATTTGCAAGGATCATCAATCAACAATGAGAAGTCTAAATATAGTCCACGTAGATTTCGAAACTTCGGAATCGTATCAGGTAAATTCTGTAATTGGCCAGCTAGGCCGAGTTCCCGCAAAAACCGAGGTGGAGATGAAATGTATTCCAGATCCAGAACTTCATTCTCATCCTTTGCTAATAAAGCTAACCGTTGAAGGTGGTCCATATTTCGAATAGAATCACAAACACCCCTCCAAGTTTCGCTAGTTATTTTTGAAACGCCCAACCACCTTAACTTTCTCAACTTCTCTAACTCTTTCACCAGACCAATTCCTCCATGAAGTGCTTCAAACATTGTCAGTGATTGTAAGTCCTCCAAATTTCCAAATCCCTCATGCATTAGCACTCCATCATAATAATCAAAACTACTTTCATTGAGTGTATAAGCTAAGAGGTGTCTCAGATTTCGTAGCTCATTGATCTCCACAAGTAGCTCCCGTATCAAGGTCTCTATTATATCCAGTGACTGAAGCTTCTGTAGGTTCTTGATGGACTTTGGTAAAATCTTAACCTTTGTATAGCTTAAGCTTACATACTTCAATTGGAATAAATTCCCCACATTCTTTGGGAGAAAATTAAGAGAAACTCTTTCAAAATCAAGCACCTCCAAAAGCTTAAATTTCTTAAACAAAGTAACAATGAAGGACTCTGTTAATTGCTCATCGATGTCTGAAAGGAAAAGAGAACGAACTGGAGAGTCACCAAAAATTTTCAGAACATTCTCAATACTGCCAGAGATTCTTAAGCAACGACCTGCTCCTCTAAATCTTGACTTGTTTCCATCCAAAGTTCAACTAAACCAAGCTTCATTAGCTCTAGATAGGATTACACCATGCATCAAATCATGGACTCCACACGTTTCATGTTTTCTAATCCCGAATTCAATTGCAACCAAGTTTCTCTGGATAAGCTCTTTTAAATATTCTTCAGCGACTTCTTCCAATGTCATCTCTCCTCTTGCTATAATAAAACCTTCGGCAATCCATAATCTATATAAACTATGATTCTCAATTGAATAGTCTTCGGGAAAATATACCAAAATACAAGAAGCAAGATCTAAGATGGGAAGGAAGATCATAATAGCTAAGAGAGAGGATTTCTGAAATACTATTAAGTTCAGAATTCATTTTAGACTTAGAATTGAGATCATCAAGCACCCTTTGCCATTCCAACTCAACCTTTTCCTTAGTTGACAATAAACTAGCTATAGTGGCTATAACAAGAGGCAAGCCCTGACATTTGTTAACAATTTCACGAGATAAGTGCTCCAAATCTTGGGGACATCAGCCTTGAAACTCATACTGAAAAGCCTTCTTGCAAAACAATTCCCAAGATGATGTTGCAGACCAAGTTTGTAGCTGGACAAAATCACATGGTAAAGAATTTGCAACTCCAAAATTACGTGTTGTGATCACTATCCTACTACCCTTATTATTATTAGGCAACGCAGACTTTATAACAGCCCAAAAAATTTCTTGCCAAACATCATCAAAAAAAATCACATAACTCTTCTTCTCTAAACTATCACGCAGATCTTGAATCAGTTCTTTCTCATCCATTTCTTCCATGCAATGTTCACTTGTGCATATTTGTCTTCTCATGTCCATTAGTAGCTTCTTTAAGTTGTATGACTGAGAAACAGTTATCCATGCGTGCGACTCAAAGTTTCCTTTTACAATTTCATCATCATAAACTTTCTTAGCAAGAGTGGTCTTTCCAATTCCACCTTGGCCGACCAATGAAATCACTGATCTTGTAGATGATCCTTCAACCAGCTTTCTAATTAATGCCTTCAATTCAGTTTCAAGTCCCACAAATTCATCTTTTTCATTGAAAAGGGAGCCCAATCGAGGGTCAATGGTTGCTTCAACATTTGTCGTTGTGCTACTTGCTCCTAGCTCCAACGGTCTCAATCCATATCTTTGAGCTCTATCTTTAATTTGACATAATGAATCTTTAGCATGTTGAATCTTTGAAGCTATGTCACGGTGCTGTTTAAAATCTTTAAAAAACCCACCAGCTTTGCGGAAAAAACTTTGACGATGATGTTTTTCGACTTCCACAAAATAATTATATTCGTCAATAATTTCTTCTATGTGGTTGGCTTCCTCCCTAACTTGTTTTATCCACACTTGCACTACATCATTCATGTCTCCTTTCTCTAACTTTGCTTCTGCATGTTTAAGTAAAGGCTGGATAATCTCCAGCTCGTTTTGCAAGCTCTTAACTTGTTTGCGAACTCCTTTTAATGATATTACCTCTTCCGCTAGAAGATCAACTAGTTTTGTGATGACAGAGCCCAAGAATGTCTCTGCCATTTGCTCTGCTCAGCTTCTTATCAAGAGAGAAAAAGGAGAGTCTAGCAACCACAATTACTTGTAATTGATTTTTCCCAAATAGCAGTATGATCTTGTTATGGAAACGACATCAATCTACAATTAAAGGGAAAAAAATTCGTATCAATTTAATCCTAAAAAGAAGAAATGCTAGTGAGAATCAGCTGAGGCTTTTAAAAGTAAATAATGTTTTAGAATCTGAGTATACAAACTGACCTGGCGAATTGTTCTTGAAACTAATGGGTAGTGAAATTGGAGCTGAATTGTAGTCAAGTCAAATGTATAGCAGAGAGCCTGAAATCCATATATATTTTTACTGATTAATATTTGTTCTAAGCTTTTTATGAGAAATAAGCTGGTAGATTACTCAGAGAACAAGAATTGGTAATATGTTAAGGTGAGTGTTCTAAAAAAAAATTAAGATTTATGCAAGTGGCAATTTAACAAATTAACAAGTGGCAATTGAGCATTAGTAAATGATGACTTATAGCAGAGAAGGTGGCCAAATTATCTCTCAAGAGATGTTGATCGGAAGTGAACTGATCAAACGATACTAATTGAAATTGGGACTCTCCCTCAAAATAAAATAGGCAAATTAATTAAGAAGAAACTGAACAATTAAGGTTCTTCCCAAATGCATAAAGCTGGAGATGAGAACATCAAAACTTTGTGTACAGCTGACCAGAAGTTGTAAATCAGAACTTCAAAACTCGGTGTATCACAGAGATGTTTGATTCCAATTCTTTGGTAAAGTTGCAGCGATTGTGTGAATAATCACATTATTGGTGGCAGGAAAAAGTGCTTTTGGAAAAACCAAAACTCCGTGCCTTGTCTTTTAGTTTTCCATTTGATGCCTTTTATTTATATTTGTGCTTTTTTTTTTTTTTTTTCGGATTTAATATATAATTTAGGCTTTTTGGCAAATTTGGTCTCTTTCCTATTTATGTTGTAGCATTTTAGTCTCCTACCCATGGAAAGAGCACAAATAGTCCCATTTCTATTTGACAAAGTTGCATTTTGATTCCTTATCAATGACAATAAGACATGTGATGCCAATGTAGCACCTATAGTTAAAGAATTTTGCACAATTAGTCCCTTATTATTAGCATTATAATACTTTGGCTCCGAAAATAATTTAAAAAAAAAATTAAATTAAATTTATGACAATAGCTTCGTACCTTATTTATTAGTATTGTAGAATTTTTGCCCAAAAGATAAATTTTCTTAAAACAAAACAAAATTATTTAAACAAAAAATAAATTAAATTTATTAAAATAGTTCCTTACCTTATTAGTATTTTTTTCCCAAAAAATGAAATTTTCTTAAAAATATTCAAACTAAATTAAATTTATAAAACTCAATTCTAAAAAGTTTGAGTTTCGTAGCCGTATGGCTTACTTGAAGCAATTCTCGTGATGGCTATATACAACGATGTTGGTTGCAATAGAAAGTTCTTGTTAAATTTTTTCTAATGACACTAAAATCACCACAAACTGTTGCATGCAACCACTGTAAGAGCCACTCCAAGCAGCTATATGGTCATGAAACCCACAAATTTTTTGGAATTATATTTGTATAAATTTAATTTATATTGTTTTATGTTAACAATTGTTTTTAAAATTTTTTTTGGCAAAATGATACATTGTTAATAAGTAAGGTAATGAACTATTTTAATAAATTTAATTTATTTTTTGTTTAAATAATTTTGTTTTGTTTTAAGAAAATTTATATTTTGGGAAAAAAATGCTACAATACTAATAAATAAGGTAAGAAACTATTTGCATAAATTTAATTTATTTACTTTTATTTTTCAAAAATATTTTTGGGGCTAAAGTACTACAATGCTAATAATAAGGAATTAACTGTGCAAAACTCTTTAACTATAAGTGCTATATTGGCGCCACATGTCTTATTGTCATTGGTAAGAAACCAAAATGCAATTTTTTCAAATAGAAATGAGATCATTTGTGCCCTTTCTGTAGATAGAGGACCAAAATATTACAACATACATAAAAAGGAGATCACATGTGCCAAAAAGCCTAATATATATATAACCGGTGGAACCGACCCCCTTTTATATTATTATTATTATTATAGTTATTATACTACCGAGCTTATTCTATTATTTACAATCAAGGGTATATTTTATAATTGGTTTTTAGCCAACTATCTTCCCCTCTTAATCTTTTACGTAGTTTCTCATCATACCAAGAATTAGAGCTTTCCTACAGTCTCACTTATTTTGTATATTTTCTATATCTATCTTATCTTTTTAATTGTATTGCATTTTAGTCCCTTTTTGCTATTCTACTATTATAATTGTCATATATTTTAATTACCTTGTCCATATGTGATTATTATCACTATTGTGTTGCATCTCAATCATTATCTCTGGTCTCTGATATTATCCACCATACCACACTGTATTATATTTCCACACTACTGGACTCCCTGTTTTATCCATCATATGCACACACCTGTACATGTCATCACCCCCACACCATTGCTCTGGGACTTTCATTTTCATTCTAGGGCGACGACTCACCTGCATATGCATTGAAAATAATAACAACTTTGTAATTTTTCAAAACCACCCTCCATCCATTCACCGCCCGTTCATCACTGCGAGAACCGTCCTGGGGCACTGTCACGACTGATCTATTATCATTCACAGTGAGGCTCCACGATCTCACGTCCGTCAGTGACACCTCAACGACGTCTTGTTTGCACGATCAGTCATCGACGGGTCCCAATGGTGGCATGCGGGTACCACGTGACTACGCAGCAGTGGGGATACAACCAAGGAAGAAAATATTAGTATCGCAAGGTATATCGAAGTTTGGAATTTACAGAAATTTTGGTGGATATTGCTGAAAAAAAAAATTAAAAACTAATGGATATTTACATTTTTTTTTAGGAATATTTCTGTGAAACTTAAGATTTAACTTGAGTAAGTACTAATACATAAATTAAACACTTTTGACAATAAATTAACTAGGTTATTACTAAATAAAATAAGTAAAGTACTTAATATATAGCGCGATAAAACTATATATAATATTCAAAATAATTTTTTAATAAAGAAATATCACAATATATTATATAGTACAAAAAATAATAATACAAGCACACAATACAATAAACTCAATATTAAAATGAATTTTTTGAAGATTCGAATACATAAGGTTTGATCTCATCTTGACATTTTTGTCTTAACTCTCCTTGTCTACCAAAATAGTTTTGATTCATGAATAGATTATTGTCATTTGTCTCTTTTATTGCTATTTAATGACATCCAAAAAACAAAACAAAAAAAATAAACAAACAAACAAACCAAAATAAATAAATATCAAATGTAGCACCATTACAATTATATGAACATTACGT
>WUAT03462775.1:0-16301 GCA_010015005.3 Ulmus americana
TTTTAATGAGATATTTAATTCAAGTCTATTTGAATTATGGTTATTATTATGAGATATTGATAAGATATTATCTTAGAGTTAAATAAATTTGTTTGATTAGATATTTTTCTTTATGGATATATTTAATTAAATAGGAAAAACTTATCGCAAATAATCTAGGAGTTGGGTTTCCTACATAATATATCTATTTCGGATATATTGATAATTAAGAGAAAATTCCATTAGAGAGAAAAAAGTGAAGCAGAGAAAAGAAAAAGATCTCGTAGTTTGCATTGAACTACTAGATCTAGAGAGTTTTTGATTTGGGAATTGCTTGTGGAGAGTCTTGTAGAATTCATCAGAGGTGTGACCACACACACATCAGTTTGGTGGCTTAGAGATAGCAAAGAAAACCAGTTGGTTAAGATGCTTCTAGATGCGATCCAGACTATAAGAGATAATTAATCATGACTTAATTTATAGTATCTAGCATCATCAGCTTGGATCATGTTTTGGTTTTAAAATATATTTTTTTAAATTTCCCCTTTCCACTGCGAGTTTTAATTCAATTTTTCCAACAAAGAGAAACTAGACATCAAAGGTCTTCTAGACGGTAGGACAAGAGCCTCATTCTCCTCAATAGCCTCAAGGATGTTGATGACTTCCGCTCGCTACTTCTTCGGCTGCGAGGACTCACAATCTTCTCCTTGTCTCCCTTCGAGGTCAACATAGTAGTCCGAGGAGTAGTGTGTGGAGGCTGTGTTTCCTTTCTCTTCCTCGCAGCCTCGGCATTCTTCTTCACGGCCCGTTGGACACTGTTAGAGGTAAAAATACCTACTTGAACTCCGAATAAAGATGTTCAAGGGCGTGTCGAAAGATCAAGATTTCATTCGAAAGAATACCTTGTATTTCCCAAAGGCTCGCCTTCAGAAGTTTGTACGGGTAAAGCAGGTTCTTGTACAACCGATTCTTTGACTTGATCAACAGGATCTTCTGAGTACGATCCACTAAATCAATTGTACTCTCCTCTGGCTCAAAACCTGCACGGAAACAACAGTTAGTTTCAGTTAAAAACATTTCCCTAAAGACTAACACATGGACACGTATTTATACCCGCCATGCTCCACTCGGCGGGATTGTTGGTTCATCCTCTTCACCAAGCAAACACTTTAAAGCAAACACTAAAGTGAAAGCTTCCATTTTCCCTCTTTTACTATCTCCAATCCCAAACCTTCCACCACCATTTCCTCTACTTCTACTACTAATCAAAACAGATTCAGATGTGGACCGCATATTCATTGTCATTTCACTTTAATATCAAACAAGTTTTGAGTATATTATATGGATGTTGTCACATTGTGCACATACTTGTTGTTAGTGACAATTGGTATGACACATTGGTGTCTTTTATTTAAGGATCCACACATATATTATCTTCATAATTTTATATATCTCTACTGTCTGATTGTGTATACTTTTATATATTATCGATACACTATCATATATGACTTTAGATTTTGTATTTTAATGGTGATTTAACATATTTTATTTTTGAGTTACGTGTTGTATGATTATGTTGTCAAAAGGGAATAATGTTGAAAATATTTTGTGTAGACTAACATAATCATTGACAATTCATTATTATTGTCAAATGTAATATAAGTATGTTAATTACGATTAATGTATCAAATTATGTGTGTATATTTTTTGGGCTATAATTGGATGAATAAACACGTGTATTTTGGCAAGAGGCCCATTGGGGCTCACTTGACTTGTTATGTCTCAGTTAGCCCGTTGAACTGAGAACCTCTCTTTTGCATCACTTAAGCCTATTTTGATATTAGACCCATATTGTAAGGAATTTTATATGAGGGGTTAAAATTTAAACTGAATTTTTTTTCATTGCCCATGATTATGTCTTATTTACATTTTAAAGCCTCAAGCTATATATTTCATTTTTGGGGTCATTAGCAATGTGCCGGTGCTGTTTTTGGCAACTCCAAAAAACATAGACATGGAGTTGAGATGAGCTCTTACTGATAGTTTCCAACAACTTTTGGCTTTTTCAGGTAACTAAACTCTCTTATAAACATACTTCCAAAATTCAATGGGCTAAATTTTCTAACAAATAAAACATAATAATGCATACTAACAAAATTCTCAAGTTTACATTTTAACCCCTCATATAAAATTCCTTACTATATGTCTAATCTCAAAATAGGTTTAAGTGATGCGAAAGAGAAGTTTCTCAGTTCAATGAGTTAACCGAGAGACATAACGAGCCGAGTGAACCCCAATGAGACTCTTGCCAAAATACACGAGTTTATCCATCTTGTTATGGTCCAAAAACATACATGCATAATTCGATATATTAATCGTCATTAACATGTTTATATTATATTTGACAATAATAGTGAGTTGTTAATAATTATATTAGTCCACACAAAATATTTTCAATATTATTTACATTTTAAATCCTCAAGCTATATATTTCATTTTTAGGGTCATTGGTGGTGTGCTGGTGTCGTTTTTGGGAGCAAAGGAGTTGAACTCCTCTTATGTTGCAGCTCCAAAAACAAAGAGAGAGACTGGGAGAGTTGAGATGAGCTCCATAGAGATCTTATCGGTAATTTTCGACGACTTCTGGCTTCTGTAGGTAACTAAACTCTTTCATAAACATATTTCCATAATTCAATAGGCTAAATTTTCCAACATTCCCAACACAAAAAATCACACAAATTAATAAAGAAAAACAATACCCAAATTAACTAAACAATCAATCCTCATCTATTTTCCCCAAAAAAACCAAAATACAAGTCTCGTAACAGTTCCTTAATCAATTCCACAAACAAAAATACAAGTATGAAAGTTTCAAAGATAGATGGTCGAATTACACATGTATATGTGGAAGAGCTTGATAGCGTTGCATTTAGTCTAGCAAAATCCGTGCAGGGTTCGGGCCATTTTTTCCCAATATTCACAATCCAATCCAACTATTTGAGTAATTGAGTATAATGTCTGAAATTGGACAACATAAATCAAACAATTTGGATCCAATAACATTTGGAAGGAAAAAAAGAAGGAAAAGAATTCATAGCAGTACCTTGAAGCAGAAGAAACCGAAGAAGGATGGTGGTTGTCGTTGTCCTAGTTCGTCACCGCCGGCTAATTGGTGGTGGTCATCGTCCTGGTTCGTCACCGTTGGCTGATTGGTGGTTGCCGCCGGTTGAATGGTGGTCGTTGTCATCCTAGGTCATCATCGCGGCCGATACTGTCAACTTTACCATTATAATTATTGTTATTATTATTATTATGATTATTCTCGGTACTATTACCAATATTATTATCGTTATCGTTATTATAATTATTATTTTGAAGAAAAAAAAAACATTACAAAAAGTAATGTTTTTGATAGGGACCTAAATGCCCATGCCACTAATTTGGACTAAATTTACCAAGTGAATCATCAATTCTCGAAAGTGCATCATCTGTACATTATGTATAATTACGGATTCGGTGCGAACCACTGGTACCATTAAATGTTACAACCCCAATAAAAATGTGTAAATCTATTAAATTTAGAGATAATTTGGTAATACTTTAATGCATGTCATATTATTTGCATAAATTAATAACATACTTGGGTCCACCTTCACTAATTAATGATACTCTGTGATATATTCTTCTCTTTCTATTTTCTTCTATTTTTCTTTTTTAGTTTCTTCGTTCATAGTAAATTTTAGTGTTTAAAGCGCACAAATGCTGCCCGCGATGAGGATTTCAAGGGGAAAATACTTTGGTAGCCATTCTATTGTGCAGTCAGTATCAGTTTGCCCATTGGAAATGAATATCGTGACAACTTGAGGATTATTAGGAAAGAATCATTCATACTAGTCATTCTTTCCACAAATGTTGAAGGAAAAAGTTACATTTTGGTACCCTCAAATTGATAATAGTAACACTTTGGACCTCACATATTGAAAAATTACATTGAGGACTTTATGCTTTTAAATAAAAAAAACATTTAGGGCCCTTATGGTGAGTTGAAAAGTCAATTTTGCCATTGCGTAGTTATTAAAAGAGTTTTTATTTCACTTTTTTAAAAGTTGGGTTTATTTAGTGACTTTTTTTTTGGGTCCAGTTTGACAAAAAGAATAATGATAAATTTAAAATTATTCAAGTTTTAAATAAAGGTAAAATCGTTATTTTTAAAACAATGTACTCAGCTTTTAAGGTCTCAAATATACTTTCTTTCAAATAAAAGGGGCATTTATAAAAAATTTCAAAATGTAAAGCCCAAAATATTATTATCGACAACTAGAGAGTAATATAATTTTTTCAATGTTAAAGAAACTCTAATTTCGTCTGTTGTCGATAGCAAATTTGATAAAAACTCTATTTTCCGTTCATTTCATATTTGAAAGATGTGCGTCATATTCTCACTATTTCTTTTTTAAGGAAATTACATCCTATACCCCATTTTTTCTAAT
Organism: Ulmus americana; assembly: GCA_010015005.3. Lineage (NCBI taxonomy): Eukaryota > Viridiplantae > Streptophyta > Magnoliopsida > Rosales > Ulmaceae > Ulmus > Ulmus americana. The sequence continues at coordinate 4,470 of WUAT03462775.1, forward strand.
CCATTACATTTGCACATCTAGTTTAAAATTATTCCATTTATTTTTTTTTTTCTGTAAAATATTATTCTTTTATATTATGATTATTTATCTCAATTTCTTTATAATTTTTCTTTTTACGGAGAGATAAAATAAATAAATAAAATTACGTATTTATAATGAGTTTAAAACAAGAGTTTTAATGCCGCATTTTAGGAGCATTCTTATTTATTTTTATCTATGCATTACCGTTAATTTTTTTAATTTTTTTTTATCTATCCATTACCGTCAAATTTATTTTTGACAGTGATGAAATTAAACTGCTACTGTTCCGCACAGTGTGGATACATGATAATGACCCCATCCTAAAACTAACACTATTTAGATCCAGCGAACCAACCCCATTAATTTTGTGTACCTTCAGCCAGATCAGGAAGGTTTTCTTCTTTTTTTATTTTTTGAAAAATAAGAAAAAAAAGTGAAATATGGTTGAATCTGACATAAAGATATTTTCAGCAGACTAAGGTACAGGGTGAGATTTTCTTTCACCTCCAAGTACATTGTACGGTTTCATAATTTGTAGCTGTGGCGGTGATCACAAGAAAAAAAATCCTTTGTAGGGCTTGCAAAGATTTTGTTGTCCGTACATAGAAATAGGCCTCACCGACCCAGCCACAACCTCTCTGAACCTTCGCAACCCCACGTGTGACTCCACCACGAACCGCATATCCTTTTCTTTGAGTTTTGTTTTGATTTATGTGTGGTTTAATTTAGATTTGAGTGGGTTTTGATTCTGGGATTTGAGTGGATTTTTATTCAAAAACTCTTCTATTTCCATTTTCGAGTTTGGATGATCAATCTAGTTCATTGGATGGAAAATCTCAGAAAGAAAATCGATGTAATCTCGACGAAAGTTTTGTTCTTGATGAACTCTCTGATTTGTTGCCTGCAATTCGTTGTTCTTCGGATAGAAACTTGGAAAAAAAGGATTTTCCCGAGAAACAAACAGGTAGAGCAGCTGATGGGTTTCTATTGCCGGAAGAGAAATTTCGTGGGGTTTTTCTACAGAAATTAACGGGTAAGACTGCGATTGAACTTGCTTTAACCAATGTTGGCGTGGATTTGGATCTTGATATTGTTGCAAAAGTAGTTAATCGAGGGAGTTTAGATGGAGGAAAAATGATTTTGTTCTTCAATTGGGCGATTAAGCAACCAATGATTCGAAAAGATGTTCATACTTGTAATATAATCCTTAAGGCTTTGGGTAGAAGAAAATTTATCAGTTCTATGGTGGGAATTTTAGGTGAGCTAAGAGCTGAAGGTGTAAATCCCAATTTAGAGAGTCTTTCTATTGTTATGGACAGTTTTGTGAGGGCTAGACAGGTATCTAAAGCAATCCAATTCTTCCGAAACTTAGAAGAAGTAATCGGATTGGATTGTAATACTGAGTCCTTACATGTTCTTCTTGAGTCTTTGTGTAGAAGATCCCATGTAGGAGCTGCAAATTCGATTCTTTATTCTATGAAGGGGAAGATACCCTTCAATTCTACTACATATAATCTTGTTATGAGTGGATGGTCAAAATTTGGGAGAGTTTGTGAGATGGAGAGGATCTTGGAATCCATGGTAGGAGAAGGGATCGATCCAGATTGTTCAACTTTCAGTCACCTTGTTGAGGGATTAGGAAGAGCTGGTCGGGTTGATGATGCTGTTAAGATTTTTGGTACCATGAAAGAGCAAGGTTTGGTTCCAGATACTAGTGTCTATAATGCTATGATTTCTAATTTCATATCAGTTAGAGATTTTGATGAATGCTTGAAGTATTATCATACCATGTTGAGTAGTAATTGTGAACCAGACATTGATACTTACACAACACTAATTGGTGCTTTTCTGAAAGCCCGAAAAGTAGCTGATGCACTTGAACTGCTGGATGAAATGTTAGCGAGAGGAGTTGTTCCAAGTACAGGTACTATAACCTCCTTTCTTGAACCTTTGTGTAGCTTTGGTCCTCCTCATGCTGCTATGATGGTTTATAGGAAAGCAAAAAGATTTGAGTGTAGAATATCGTTCAGCGCTTATAAGCTTTTGCTCATGAGGCTATCTAGGTTTGGGAAATGTGGAATGTTGTTGAATATATGGAATGAGATGCAGGAATGTGGTTATTCTTCGGATGTGGAAGTTTATGAGTATGTTATCAATGGACTCTGCAACATAGGGCAGCTTGAGAACGCTGTGCTTGTCATGGAGGAGGCTTTCCGAAAAGGGTTCTGCCCGAGCAGGCTTATTTGTAGCAAACTAAACAACAAGCTGCTAGCTTCAAATAAAGTTGAGACTGCTTATAAGCTGTTTTTGAAGCTTAAAGATGCTCGTAGCCATGACAATGCCAGGAGATATTGGCGTTCGAGAGGGTGGCATTTTTAACGATGGCTAGTGGAAAAGAAGTTTTACTTGCCTGTTGTGTCTTTACTTGCTAACCTCGGAGCTCAAAGAACAAGGTTCTCTGCATACTCTCCTTACAACTTGTTTTATATACTTAAATTGTAGCAAAAAGAAAGTGAGTTTGCCTAGCAAAAAAAGTGGAAGCACTAGGAATTTGAGTTGTTTTTTCATTTTGCTTATTCGTTTTCTCACCTTGTTCGGTTTCAAGTTTAAGGAGGGTACTTTTGTCTGTATAAATTTTTACAATAATTGTTGATAGGGGTTGTTTTGAAAGATTTAAAATTTGAAGGGTTTAATTTAGTAGAGAAAATTACATATTGGTACCCTCTAGTTGCACGAAATTCCATTTGGTAACTCAAGTTTTGAAAAAAGGCTAAAGAGATCCTCTATTTGTTGTAAATTACACAAGGTACCTTGGTTGACTAATATTTTGAAACAAATACCAAAACTATCATTCACTGTTAAATTAAAAATATCTTTTAAAATTATTTAAAAAATAATTAGATTTTTTGGCTCAAATGCACCTTAAAATTTGTGTGAATTCACATTTTGTCACCTAAAGTTGAAATTAAACTTAAATACCACTTGAAGTTGTTGTTCATTGAGATTTTGTATAAATTCGTGCAAACTTTAAGAGGTACTTTTCTATAAAAATATTAATGCATAATAACTTCAAGAGATATTTAGGTCAATTTTCAACTAGCGGCAATATGCCATTCTTACAAATTTTAAGAAGAATTTGAATTAATAAGTCAAACTATTAATAAAAACAATTAAAAACACATATCCCCCATTAACCCATTTCTTCCCCTCCATCGTCTTTTCCGACCTTTTGTCACCCTTACTTTTGTTGCCGACCAACACCCCCTCTGCGACTAACCCGCCCTTCACCCATTCTTTTCCCAACCTTGTCCGAGACCCATACCAAAACCTACAAACCCACTCACGGGTTCTTTATGTGCAGCCAAACCCACCCAGCATTTTTTTTTTTTCGGAACTTTATAACTAAATATCAAAAGAAGAAAAAAAATAGTAAGTTAGAGCATCTCCAATACAATGCTAAATAAGTATGCTAATTATATATTTTGGTATATTATGAAAAAATGTTTCTCCAATGCAATGTTAAAAGTTGTGGCAAATTTGCAATATAATTACACCATTTTAATTACAAAAATGTCATTAAATAATAAATGGTCTATCTTTTTATTTACAAAAATGCCATTTATAATAAATGATCTTTATTTTTAATTACGAAAATACCATTATTTAATTTATGTATTAATTATTTTGTTCACTTTTATAATTTATATCATTTTAAATAGCAATTTACATTGGAATAAGAATGCTAAAATATCATGCATATATAATATTTTACTATTTTTTGTAACAAATTTAAGATTACCATTGGCATGTGCATCGGAGATGGTCTAAGGTTTAATTTGTAGAGCTCCAAATTTGGAACATCAATAAATGTTATAATTTTAATTACGAATATATCACTGAGTAATAAATGCTTTTATTTTTATTTTTTATTATTGGATAAATGTTTCTTTCTTTAATTACCAAAATCTCCTTTTATAATAAATACTTATTATTTGTAATTACGAAAATTGTCTATTTTTTAAGTGTATTAAATGCCATTTCGGAAGAGAAAAAATTCCAATTAATGACATTGATCTCAAAATAGCATTTGTAAAATTTACAAATGAACACAATACTAAAAATGCTATATTAATAGCTCGGGTGTCACCGTAACATTATAGATTAGATATAATAGACGCTGTTGCTGAAAGCTATCGAACTCAGGACCGTGCTGACAGAACACATAAATTCTAGTTCTACCTGATGGAAAACTGACCGTTACGACGGGTTCACTCGCAGAACACAATTTCAAAATTATTTACTTAAAACTTAAAAGCGCGAGTGTTCTCTCTCCCGCGCCATAATTATATAGCAAACTTCTCAATGTTCCTCTCTTCCATTTCGTTTCGATTCTACCATTGCTTGAAACCCTAAATTCCCAAACTCCGATTAGCGGGACTCCAATCCCCAAACATGGCTGTCGAATTATCTGCTTCGGATGATATCGATGGTGGCTCTGTTTCTTCTGACGAGCTTGATCATGTTCCGCTGATGAAACGCCGGCGAATTTTGCTGGAGAATAAGTGGAATTCTTGTTTGATGGATCAAAACGGAAGTACGAAGCCATTGATGTGAGTTCCACCATTGGAAATTTGTTTTTTTTTTTTTTTTCCCTAATTTGTTTCGTTATTTGTATTTATAAGCTGTTTGGGTTTAGAGATTAAGCTTTGTTTGTGGAATTTGTGCAGGTCTCGCGGTGATGTTAAGGAAGTGAAGAATTGTGATGAACCAGTAATTTCTTACTTAATCTTCTATTTCCCCTCTTTTTATGTGTTGGATTTGTTGCTACCATTTTGTTTGCTATTTTGTTTTTTTTAATTTGAATTTGAATTTCTGTTTCAAGGATGTCTGATTTGTTATTAGTAAGATTTTTTAGAAATCAAAGTTTAGGGATATCCAACCTAGTGACTACAAGTAGCTATTGATATAACTTTTCTTTTAATTCTCTAATCTCTATACTCTTTGGTGATTTGTTGTTCCAACACCTGTTCTTTCATATTCTTGATCAGAAATACTGAGTGGTGTCATCGCACTGTGTTTTTCAGTTAAATAGTTTCATTTATGAATGATTTGTGTATTACAGCTTGGCTATTAAGATGTCTTGCTAGTTAATGCCTAAGGGATATTGGGACAATGGACAATGCCTAGCCTGGCATGGCCTTTGAACCATATCAAACCTGGGACAGTAGCCTGTGAGAAGCCTGACGTACTGCGGTCTGGCATGTTTCAGGACATATCGGGCTGATGGGGTATGTCCCTTTCAGCCACTGCACCTGTTGTCTGCCAAAGTAGCCATTCTTCTCAGTTTGTCTCTCTTAAATTCTAGATATGAAATATCCTTCTCTCTCTCATGTTTCTCACTCAACTCCATTGCTTTCTATATTTCCTTACTGTCTTTCTCACAATTCTCGCAATCTGAATGTGTTCAAACTCTCACATATCTGACTACAAACTCTTTCTGATGTTATAATATTAATTTTTCATTGCGTAAGCAGTTTGTTTTCGTTAATACAAGTATTTGATGAGTACTCTTCCTAATTATTTTTATTTTTATTTTTGCCACTTGGCAGGAAATGCACCCGAGTAATTTGAATCTTAAGAATCTTGATCCTAGTGTGTACAATGAATCTGAAATTGATGATAATGTAGATGCCACTGAGACTATGACGCTTACATATGTGTCTTCGCTTCCTGTGGGTGATGCTAGTGGCTCTTCCTCCGAGGCTGGTGCCAGTATTAGTTGTACTACTTTCGAACCTAGAGGTAAAAGATAATGAACCTCTCATATGTGGAAGCACTTAAAAAGTCCCTAGAAAAAATGACGGGGTTAGAGATTCTTCCAAACCTAAACATTTTTCTAATGAAGGATTGATGTTGGACAAATGTTTAGTTGAGTAAAAGCTATTTGTAACTATTGCATGGGTGATTACTCTTTCAAGTTGAGGGGGTGGTACCATTAGATAGGTACTAGGAAAGCTGACTAACCAACTAGACACTACACAGACAGTTCCTAGTGATATAATCGAAATCTTGTATATCATACTGTCATGTAATAATTTGAGATGATCGTTGTTCATGGAATTTACTTCCACACAACTTTATAGAGTTTGTTCAGAGCAAATAAAATACAAGGAATTTCACAAAAGTGTTACTCAAGCAGGTGAAGTTGGTGCCAATGTTTGCACTTTGATTCAAAATTCAACACTCTCAGAAGTTCTTGCAAAAGTGAAGGTGGAATATCCTGACAATGTGTTATGCTCGTCGGGAAATGGTGTGAATAGTTTATCGGGTGGTGAAGTTTCAGCATCGGTCATAAGTGGGATCTGTGATCACTTTGGTGACGATCAATTGGACCACATAGTGCTGAAAGAGCGGCAAAGGAGGCTATTGTCAAGGCAATTTTTCTTTTTATAATCTTTTCTTTTGCTAAGGATGTATGTATTAGAAGTTTATGTTTAAAATTGATGCCCTATTATACACTCATTTTTGTCCTTTAATATGTAAATCCTATTATAAGAAATGTATTAAATTTGCTCTTTTCACTTTATTTTTTTAAGGAAACTGTTGGGGTCGGACAAACCAGTGCTGGAGGTAGTATGCTATATGGATTGGTAAAAATTGAAAATTGCAGTTATTTTTAAGCATTTTGTCGCTATTTTCTTGTGGTCTGCTAATTTTTATATCCTTATAGAACTCAACTTTATTGAAGAGCCAAAAGGACTTACGTTGCTTGTGCTTGGATCTTATTTGTTATTGTATGTGGCTTTACTTTATACTTATTTTATATTAATTTTTTTGTTTATCGTGATAAATTTGTGGGACAGTTATTGTATTCTAATTCAATACAACCATTCAAATTACACTGCACAATTCTTTGTTTGAGATTTTACAAATTAAGGCACTGTTTGGGATTAGTGTGCTTTTAGAATAGTTTATGCTTGTACTTACTTGTGTTTAAAGCAAACTCAGAAGCAAAAGTCCAAAGCTAAAAAAAATCTAAGTTTAGAAAACAACTACAAAAGTGCATTGAGCCTTATGCAATGTGATGTTATTCATTTTTGCCAAACACTATAGTTGCACCATTTTTCAAGCAAAGTGCTTTTTGGGCTTTAAATGCAATCCCGAACTTGCATAAATTTTTCTGTTTGCTTCTTTGTCTTATTTGTTCTTTCATCCTTATGTCTTATATTTGCGTGCAGGCAGTTGCCAATAGATGTTACTAACTTTGCATTTTCCAGGGTAGTTCAGAAGCATTGTCAAAATTCCTCATACGGCAGTCAGCTGAAGGAAAGCAAGAAACTGGTATTGCTGTTGAACCATTACAAGGTAAAAGTCAGTTTGATGACATACCTGGATTTTCTGTAATTATTTTTTTTAAATGGCATTATTGACTCCACTTTAAAACTAATGCAGACCTGATTAAACCAGCTAAGTTTGCTAATTATATGGACATTCCAGATAATGATAAGAAATGTCTTTCTGGGGGGGCTTCCACGGAGCTAAGTTCATGTGAGAAACAGGATAATGGGCTTAGACACAAAATTGGCATAAACGGTTCATTGTTATCAACGTCTGTCAGAATTAAAGATGAACCATGGGATGCAAATAATTGCCACAACTTGAACAAGAATGCAGGGTGTAACTTTTACTGTGGCATTCAGTCTGTAAAGACTGAAATGAATACCTCTGATGAAGTTGATGGAGATGATGAAGAGCATATGGGGCTGGGTGATCGGGTGAAACTGTTGAGATCAGGAGAAGATTCTGAACTTAGTATGTCTAAGAACTATGAATGGTTGAAAAATGATACTTCTGGTACTGAGAGTAGCCCTATTGCCTCGGAATATGCTAAGCCATTCGGTATCAATCGGCCACGGAAAAGGAAAAAGACAGCCACGTAATATTTGCTTTTGTTCATGTTTTATGTCTATTTTATATCTTCTTCCAAGAGTCAATCATCTTATAGTTAAATTGGTTTGTATGTCAAATTTAATTTGCAGCGATTCAGTTGAAACAGCTTTGGAGGAAGATGCTCCAGGACTTCTACGGGTATATTCTTGTTACTGTTGCTTTTTTGTTGAAATTTTGAAGTTTGGAACAAGGTTCATGAATTGGACTTACAGGTATTAGTTGAGAAAGGAGTATTGGTCAATGAGATCAAGCTCTATGGGGAGATGGAGAGTAATGAAGCACTAGATGAGTTTTCCAATGAAGAGAGCTTTTCAGAGCTTGAAGCTGTAATGTCAAAGGTTGGCAGCATTTCTGATATTCTAATTCTTCTGATAATTGCTTTATTTCATAATAACCATTCTGCATTGTATATCACTTAATGTTAAATTCTTTTGACAAAGAAACTTTTAGATAATTGTATAGAATGTTAAGAGTAATTGAATGGATTGATGTTAGTGTGTTTTTTATGTTATGGGTAGTAGTTTCTTAGCTGATATATATATATATACACACACACCAGCAGAACGTTGTCAGTTGATGGATATTTGTTGGTGGAGGAAAATTCTTGTTAAAAGGTTTATTACAAGGGAGGTATTTCTGTAGCATCAAAGTTGGATATTGGTCTGTATACCTCTATCAAGTCACAACTCTCACATAACCATTTCTAACACTAGTTTAGTCTGTCTTACAGTGATATGAGAATTAGAGCCTAGGTAATATGCATATATCAAACTGACATGAACAGGTTCTACACTCGATGTTAGCAAAAGGCTGAGAAAGGCATGCCTAGTTTGTGTCAATCCTTACTAATATACCCTGATCCAATGCTGATGTGGCTGCAAAGCTGTAAATGATATAAAATGAATCAAGGGAATCATTTGATGTTAGTAAGAAAGAAAACTCTAATTTGAACTCCGTACAAGTTTATTCGATTTTAAATTAGTTTTGAACCTTCCTTCCGTATCAGTTGAGTCCAAAATTATGAGTTTAAGGGGAATAATGCAGTAGAAAGCACCTCAAGTTCTAAAATCTGATGAGAAAACACCACCAAAATCTTCAAACTACGTGCTTCCATAGTCATAATTTAAGTGGCATTACTCTTAGTTATTATATCACATGCCTGTACTTTTACATTATAGTTCTTTATCATATATCTTATATGTTTCTGTCTTTTTCTCAGTGGAAAAAAATGGAGAAAGAAAAGTAAAAAAGTGTACATCCTTTTCATCCTGGTCATGTATTTCATCAAAATCTAATTTTAATATATCTGAGATAATTAGCTATTTATTATTTTTCAGATCGAGTTTAATTTGTAATTCTAAAGTTCATTGGACAATGTGGCTTTGCTTTATTAGATAACCATAGTTTGCATAACTCGTACGAAATTTATTACTGCTCTACTTTTGGATAGACTAAAATATTGCTAAGTATTTCATCTAAATCTAATTTTAATATGTCTGAGATAATTAGCTATGTATTATTTTTCAGATTGAGTTTAATTTGTAATTCTAAAGTTCATTGGACAATGACTTTGCTTTATTAGATAACCATAGTTTGCATAACTCGTACGAAATTTATTACTTCTCTACTTTTGGAAAGACTAAAATATTGCTTTCACCACTTTGAATCTATCATTATACTATCTCTTATTTTAATTTCTAAATTTCTCGGGACAGATGTTCTCTGAGCGCCAGTCATTTATGAAGTTTGCTCCAATCCGGTGCACAAAGGTAGCAAGAGCTAGTTATTGCTTGGCTTGTCTTATATCACTTGTGGATCAGGTGAAAAGATTCTTGTACACCTATTAATTTTCTTGTTTTAAAAAAACACATGGCACTTGCCTTTCTCAAATTATTTCTTTCCATGATCTACTTCTCATAATTAGTATCCCCTGCCCACAAATTTTGCATGTCAACAGACAAAATATCTGCAATTTCGTAAGTGGCCTGGTGAATGGGGTTGGTGCCGAGACCTCCACTCATTTATATTTGTATTTCCGAGACATAACAGGTATGTTTTGCAGCGTTAAAGTCGTCTTGAAGTTATTAGATTATTTTGACATGTAGTTCCTGATTGCAGACTTGTGCTAGAGCGACCTGAATATGGCTATGCAACATACTTCTTTGAGCTGTTAGATTCTTTACCTATTGAATGGCAGATCAAGCGGTTGGTCACTTGCATGAGACTTACTAACTTTTGCAGGGTTTCTCTGATTGAGGACAAACCACTTTCGGTAATGATCTCATATTATATTGCTTTGACGATTGCTGGTATCTGGATAGAAATAATAATATCTTGTTTCGTGAATAGAGTTCATCTTATGTTATTTCTTGTACTATTTGGTTAATGTGTTTAATTTTGATGATATAGAGTCATAGACAGATTGGTGGGTTATAATCTTAGAAAGGATTAGTAAGTTGTGTTATGGCTCTTGACCCATTTATATAGCTCTTGCACTGAATTTTATGTTCTTATAATTTGGCTATGAATTTTACTTCATTTGAAAAAGTAACATTACAACTGCCCTTCCACTATTTGCTGTTCATTAGCAATAATGTGCATACATACCATAGGCTACTTGCATTCAGAAGTCCAAGATAAAAGCTTTAACATGCGGAGTTGAATGTCCTTATTTTTTAATCAGATGAATGGCCTTGTTATAACAGAATCTCATCATATTAAATGACGTTCTTTCTTCTATAACTGAAAAAAGAAACAGTAAATTAGGTGTAATGTTCAATTGTTTAGAATGATCAATAACATGCGTGAAAGCTATGAAGCATCTTGGGAGTTTGTGTGATTAGTTCATATGTTTAGTTCATAATGAAGAGTACTCCTATTGCTTATAGCTCGTTTAGTCAACCTTCTGTGAAAATTATTGGCATGCTTAGCTTGTAATGAAGGTAATGGATGTATTAGCAATGCCTAAAGCTAGAAAAGTTGTACTTGTTAGAAGTTTCATACTACTATATATGTTTCCTCTTTTCCTGTCCATCACTTGCTACCTAACATCTATAATGATGTTGTTTTCCCTTGAATTTCCTGTCTTAAAATTTTCTAATCTCTGCTAAAGGTGGGAGAAGAGTTGACCGAAGGAGAGGCGCAGGTGTTAATGGAATATGGTTGGATACCAAATACTGGGTTGGGAACAATGCTGAAGTACTGTGATAGGGTAATACATGATAAGAAGAGCGAAAGCGACACCGCGGATTGGAGATCAAAAATAGCAAAATTGCTAATGGATGGATACAATGGCGGGACATTTGTGGCAACTAACATCCCAAAAAAGGTTTCGGAGCAAAGAGACGATGAAAGCTCAGAAATCAAGTTGGAGATCTAATTTAGAGCTATCCTGTTGTTAAAATGTGAAATATTTGTACAGATGTTAAATCAACCTTGTGTTGATCAATGAAAGTTCAAAAAACAGGGAAGGAGAAAGAAGCAAAAGGAACATTTTTATCAAACAATATATCAGTTGAAAGGAAGCTGTACTTTATACCATATTTATGTAGGGTTTGCATCTCTTCAGCGTATTTCTGTTAAATCTGGTTGTTCAACTTGGGAATTTGAAAAGTTGCTTTTGAGATTGTTTAGATGACTTGTTAAGAGCAACTCCAAGGGACTTCTTATATGTTGTCTTTCTTTAAAATAGGAAGTCACTTTTGACAAAAACTCACTCCAAGGGACGTCCTAAACGGCTTGCTATTTTAGAGAGGTGAGTTTTGGCTCCCTACATTTTCTATCCATCTTTTATTATTATTTTATTAAATAATTTAAATACTAATTAATCCACATTAATATATTAAATTAAAAAAATATTAA
>WUAT03462885.1:0-16294 GCA_010015005.3 Ulmus americana
AGGAAGAAGAGAAGAAGAGGAGGGTAGGAGGGGGGAGGGGTTTGGGAGGGGAGAGGGGTGAAAAAGAAAGAAAAAAAGAAAAAAAAAGAAAGGAAAAGAAAAGAAAAGAAAAAAAAGAAAAGAAAAGGAAAAAGAAAAAGAAAAATAAATGAAAAAAATATTTTTTTTTTATAAATAGTTTTTTTTATTAATTTTAAGGGTACTTTCGGAATTTTATAAAAAAATTCCTAATTAAGGCCCTTTTTTGTATTTTTGGTTATTTAGAGGGTACTTTACCGAATTTTTGAAAACTAGGGGTCTTTTCTATAATTTTGCTTAACTACAGGGTACCGAAATGTAATTATCCCAATATTAAAATTTGAAACTACAAGGTAACAATATGTTAAAAACTTATAAAGGATATTTTTGGAATTTTAGTAAATTTGGCGAACTATGGGCTGACGGGAAGTACAAAAACGTAATAAATCCAAACATTTAAGTATTTTAAGTAATTTCCATAAAATAGGGGTATTTTTTGGAAAGAAAAAAATGAAACATGAGGGTACCAAAGTGTTAATATGCCTTTTTTAAGGTTCAATATGTAATTGGGATTCACTATTTTGCCATTCGTTTAGCACAACAGCAAGTTTGGGCGGGAAATCCTAAATGACGAAAAAAAGAGGCATAGAAATCACACTCCAAACCCCCCTCTACTCTCCACTCTCTGAAGATGCAGAAATAGGAAGCTAAAAGAGGGAAGAAAAAGCCCTAGATTTTCCACAAATCTCGACCAAACCCTCCAATGGCGCCAAGAAAGAAATCCAATTCTTCTTCTTCTTCTTCTTCTTCGTCGATTCGGAAATCCAATTCCAACAATCAGCCCCAACCTTCCAAGTTCGGCATCCAACATTTCTTCGAGCGTCACTCTCAGAACGCCATCTTAGCTTCTCAGAACACCAAGCCTTCCTCTTCAAACTCTGCCATTTCTGAATCTCAAATCCCTAAACCTAAATCTGATTCAGTTGCCAATTTGGAATTACCGCTTCAAGACGCTACAAGGATCGAAGCACAAAATCCCAATGGCCAGTCGAATCCGCAGACCAATGCTACGGGTAATGGTTCGCAGAATACGTCCGAGAACTTGCCTGAGGCGTCACCAGAGACTTTCAACTCTAAGTCTCTGAAACGCTTCAAGTTCTCGCCTGGAATGGTAAATTTTCACTTCAAGCATTCTATTTTCATGTAAAGATGTATGTTTATTGGTTGTATCATACCTATCTATGCTCCGGGTTGTTTTCGGATTCTGCTTATTGATGGAATCTAGTTATTGTTGCTCAAGATATTGCTTTTGTTAATATATAACTTGAAATTTTGTAATAATGTGTGTTTAAATTGTAATTTCAATTTTCATGGAAGTATTGAATGCTTATTTGGTATATAATACCAATATTTGCTCTTTTTATTCAAATTTAATTTTATAAACATCAATGTGGTGATAGGTGATAAAGCAGAGTCAGGATGATGGAGGTGACGAGATCACATGGAAGATATCTCCGGTGAATGAAAGACTACAAGCTGTTTCAAAGCGCATGCCAGAGATGATAAGGGTATTGGCAGACTCTTCAAGGCAAAACTCGTTAAGCATTCAACGATGCTCGGTAAATGATGCAAGTTTGTTTGTTTGTTTGAGTTTGCTTCAACTGATATTCTGTCTTCTTTTGACAAATGGGTAATCATTGATTATGAAAATTACAGACTTCTCCTGTCAAGGCTGGGAAAGTTGAGAAGTGGCTTTCTTCTCAGATGAATAAAGATTTTGAAAGATCATTGGTGTCTTCAACTAGGATTGGCCTGAAAAGGGTTAACCCTGATCAGGATACAGATGTAAATGAAACTGAGGGCAATACTACCTCTATATCAGCTAATAGACAGAGTCCATTTCGAACTCCACCTTCATTATCATACTGCCATGATAATAAGGTAATTAAATCTTCCTTTTTAAAATATACCTTTTAGAGTGATTAGGATCTGTTTGGGCTTAAAAAATAGTGCAGAAACTCCATTTTTCCAAATCATATATAATAACAATAATAATAACTGCTTTGTTCTCTCAGTAACCAATATCAATCTTTTGCTGATTTCTACCATAATTAATGTGCAGCTTACTAAAGATGATGCAAACAGTGGTGTATCTGATCAGCTTGGACTAAGGCAGCACAAAAAGGTTTCTCGTTGTCCCCCAAATTATAATAACTTTCACATCAATTTTCAGACTAAGGCAGCAGAATACATAATTTTATTGCACGACTCAATCACATTGTCTCATAAATGTTATTCTCAACTGTAAATCATCTATCCATTCTGTGTTGTCTTAGGCATTGCTTGAGCTCTTAGATCAAGTGGAAGATGTCATTTCTGTTGAAGATTCAGTATCTGAAAAAATAGAGGTCTCTCCATGCCAAGTTCAAGATGGCAATATTGATTCAATTCCTGTCAAAGTGGACCTTGCAGCAAAAAGGGCTGAAACAGCTCTACAGGAGGTTCCGGGGGTGTCTTCCAATTGTAATTTTCTTGTATTGGAGGTATTCCTTACTACTTCAGTGATTCCTTGGTCCTTGTTTAAGAATGTGAATACGAGACTGATTATGCTGCAACTCATCTTTTGCTCAGGTATCTGAGAAGGGTGGACTTGCTGACTTATCTGGTGCTCAAGGCCCTTATAAGGTTTCTAGTAATCTTATCAATAAATTTTACTTCTTACTTCACTTAGATTGCAGATGAAATTAAAGGTTATTGTTGATTCTCAGGTTCTTCGCTTGCTAAATGAGCAAACAGGAGTAGAACAAGTTGTGTTTTTGCGGGAAGAGTGGTATTAATTCATGATTTCTTGTTATAAAGCATCTTAAAACTTTGTGCATTTTTTATATGTTTCCTGAAAATCTTTTACTTATGCAATTCTATGTGATGCGTATTGTATAGGGTTTGGTTATCGTTCCCCATGCATATTGTCTAGGGGTTAGGTACAAGACAACTTGTTGCCCTCATTTAAATTTAAAGAGTCAAAGAAACATTGAGTACGTCCTAGGTGAGTAATATGTTTTGATCAATTTAGATATTTAAAATCATCATATTTGGGCAATATTACTGGAGTAAATTTTGCTTGTATTAGGAATCATGTCAACCTTGTAACTCAGGTATATCATAAAAGACCTTTAAACTATTTAAGTGTCATTTGATATTAAATGTCCTAGTTTTCCTTTTTACTTAAATATTTGTGTAATTCCTAAATTATTATGATTTAAGATTAATTTGTTGGGATCTGGGAAGGTTCCAATTAATTGATCTCATTAGAATAGAAGCATGTCATTTGTCTCTGACTTTCTACTTGGAACCTTTAAAAGTTTTAGGTTGTGATATGGTCAGGTCATTGAATTACCATTTTTTGAGGTTATAATCTTATTGTTTCTCACTGTTTGAACTGTCCTTTGCAGGTTTTACAGTGTCATTTCACCGGGAGATACAGTTAATGTTATCGGTGAATTTGACGACCAAGGGAGTTGTGATGTAAATCGTGAACAAAATTTTGTGGTTGTTCACCCAGATTTACTAGTTTCTGGTACTCGGGTAATGTTGCCTACTTGTTGATTGATATATATATATATATACACATATATATAAACTTCCATTTTTTGTAGTTTTTGTGATAGGAAACCTCCCAATCAAGTGTTGAATTGCATATTATTAGAATGTGCTTATTTCTACCTAGTCCTTTGAACAAATGTAAATACTTTAGGTTGCTGCTAGTTTCAATTGCCCGAGGCGGACTGTCTTGGATGAGAGGGTGAAATGCACTGAGCATTCATCTGCAGCATTGATTGGTACATTGCTGCACCAAATATTTCAGGTTTTGAAACTACCAAAAACCTTGTAAAATTTTCAATGTCTCTCTATATATATTCACATTTAGAAGCATAGCTATAATTCTCATGTAAAATTTATTTGCTTATGCAGGCTGGACTCACAATGGAGGTACCTACTATAATCATCCTGGAGGAATACGCAAGAATGGTTCTCCAGCAAAATATTGAGAGTCTATATGCATGTGGAGGTTAGTTCTTTCGGAAATTTTTTATGTTGCAATATATATGATCCCTTGTGACATCATTCAGTTCAGTTTTATATTTATTTTCTGGATCATATTGTGTTTCAACTTTGCTCTCTTTGAAGTTCATCAGTCAACGTTATGGATCATCTTGTTAAGCTCCTTACATTGCTTTTCTTTGTGGGTGTTGCAGTAAATGAAAATGAGGTGTACAGAACCTTGGTTGAAGCCATCCCTAAATTATTGAATTGGGTGAACATATTCAAACATTCACAGGTCTGTCAATCCTGGTTTATTTACGGTTTCTGTTTGTTACTGAGTGCTTTTAACGTTTGCTTCACATTCTTCTTCATTGTTAATTATAATGATGTTCTCTTACAGTTTTCTTAATTACTTCTAACCCCCCCATGTATGCCTGCACAAATCCTAATAGTTTCACGATAACTATCTTTAAAATGTTTTGTGCATTTTTGATCTTTTTTATATTTATTTGTGTTTCATTGTAGTACATGCATGCACGCAATACGTAACTTAAGAAGATTCTGTTCTAGAGTTTTATTGAAGGACCTACATGTTTTGTTTGCATGACCTCCACTAATGTAAACTCATGCACTCTAGTTGGGATGAGATAGCAGAAACCTACGAAGCTGCTGCCTAATCCTGCATGCGTTCTTTGAATTGTAATATTTTATTGCTGTTCATCCACACATTAATGCAGTTTCTTATCCGTGTCAAATACTCTATAGTTTTAACCTTTTTTTTTTTTTTGGTGACAAAACTCTATGGTTTTAACTTTTAATCAAGCAAAATGTATGTAGCTGTTACCAGATATGTCACATTTAGACCGATTATAAAAATGCTCTCTGACTTTATGCGGTTTATTATTATTATTTTAAATGTTCATATTTTCTCCCCTTATGTCTTTAATGAAAAATATTTTGCAAATTTTACTGCTAAGTGTATATAATAATTTTACAGGACTCTGAAATCCCTAATGTCGACTTTGGATCTGAGGTTGGACATAAAAAAATCAATATATCTGAGGTAATACATCTTTGGTTCGTTGGTTTCCCTTTTTTCTGTCCATATTTCTTGATCTGTTATTTGTGTATTTGGCGTATACATGTTTATGGATCTTTTGGAAATTTTCTTGAGTTGAAGCACCTTGACCTACTTTTGTGGAATTGCCATGAATATGTTACTAACCTGAATGCAGGAGTATATTGGTTCCATGAAGTCCTGAAAATGTGCAGCTTACATGTATGCACGTTTATGTTTTTGAAGTATTATAAGTTTTTATTTTAGTTGTACTTGTACTCGCAAGTTGGTGGTACTTTGGGTATTATGAACATTGAACTGTTAGCATTAGCTGATAAATATTTATTGGAATTTGATTTTTTTATTTTTTAGTTGATGTTTTCTTTTAGGAATATGTCACTTTAAAATTCATATTACTTGTAGGTACTTGATATTGAGGAGATGACATGGGCTCCAAAGTATGGTCTTAAAGGGATGATTGATGCTTCTGTTAGAATAAGAGTTGGATCGAACAAATATGAAGCTAATGAGAAGCTAATGCCTTTAGAATTTAAAACTGGGAAAGGACCCAATGGACAGGCAAGTTGATTGCTCTTCATTTGAATCTTTGCTAGAAGGATGCAAGAATTCATTACGCAGAAAACATTATTGACTGATGTTCATGTCTTGTTATTTATAGTCTTCTATGGAACATAGTGCCCAAGTAATCTTATATACTCTCCTGATGTCTGAGAGGTTTGTCATTCTTTTATTTCCCCAATATTATCAAATGTCTAGTTTGGATAACTTTTGAGGAAAAACCTTTAATTTTTTTATGATATTACTGTCTTTAGGTACCAAAAGCATATTGATTCAGGTCTCCTATATTATCTCAAGTCAGATCAAACACAGGTAATATAGAATGCAGAACATCATATGTTTTTATAAAAAAATTTGAAGGCAAGACTATTGAGTTTTGATTTACTATGTCCAAAAGGGTATTACAGTTCGAAGATCTGACCTAATTGGGCTAATTATGCGTCGCAATGAACTTGCAACTGATCTTCTCAAGGCATCAACCATGCAAGTACTGCCACCGATGTTGCAGGTGTAGGATTGTTGTAGTGAGAAACGTAGTGATTTTACGAAATCTTCTGGTTATTCATTTAATTTGTTTCAATTTTTCTGATATAGAGTCAGAGCATTTGCAAAAGTTGTCGCCATCTTAACGCATGTACCATTTATCATAAGGTATATATTATATTTTCCCTTTAAATTGAACGTAGTTTGTTGGTAGGATGATATCTTTAAACCAACTTCATTGCATGCATTATAATAGTATTGCTTTTAAAGTTCTAATATCATTATTTCTCATCAGCCACCATGTTTAAATGCTGCAGGTACATGGTGGAAGTGCAGAGAGCAGTGGGCTTGGAGATTTATTTGAATCAAATACTCGCCACCTAACAGCCGCACATGGTGTTTTTCTTAGGCATTGGGATTGGTTGATTGATTTAGAAGCTAAAGAGATGGAGGTACAACTTTTGGAGTCATCATACGCATATTGCATCAATAGCTCATTTTCTATATATTATTAAATTTTGATAATTATGTGTTGTTTTTCCTTTATTGATTTCAAATTTCTATATCAGCTTTCAAAGAAAAAAATCTGGCGGTCACGTAGTTTGAATAGTGGTCAAGCTTGTCTGTTTTCTATTGTTCTTGATGATGAACTTCTTCATTGGAAGCCTCAGAAAGACAACAGGTTCATCTACCATTTTGTTCGTCACAACTCTCCTCTCGATGAGAAGATATCTGATGATGATTCTCTAAGTGCCACCTCTTCTCCAACAAAAGATTTAAATTGTACTTTAAGAAATGGAGACTATGTGGTATGATCAATTTTACTATGTACATATAATGAGTTTGCATGTATTTCTTACTAAAATGTTTGACATGAGAAATCTATGAAAGGTCTTGTGCTCCTCTGTTCCAGAATCATACCTTATTTTCAATATTCGTTTATGAGTTTCTTTTTGCTGTCTGTGAAATCTTGTTTATTCCGAACGTATCTTATGTGCATGTACTCGTATTGTTAAAATTTGACCCATATGAGAAAAGTTGCTGTATTGCTCTTTGTGGATGTTCAGAAAAGGTAATTTGTAAGTACTTATATTTACTGGTTGTCTTAGGAGCTATTTCTAATTGTGTAAGTATTGGATTGAGATACTACCTGATATTTCTTAAGCCATGTATATGAATTGAACTCTTTATCTGTCCCCATTGACTGCTTCCTGCTTCCTGCCTGCTGCCTTCAGAATCCATTGTTCATACCCATGGGCTGTGGCCACCTTCTTATGATATCCTAATTATTAAAATATAAAGGGATGATTCAGTGAGGTCATGTGAAAGTTGTTAATCACTAAATATGTCAATTTTATTATCTTGAGATAAAGATGACAAAACTATGGGGCCTGTAATGGCTTATAGCTTCCTGTAGAGGCTTGCTCTTGGTTTTCATCTATCAACCTTTACAACCTCATCTAGTGGAGGCACTTAAGTTACTACCACATTTTAAATCTTCTAGAGATTCCTTTTTATTATTATTATTTTATTTTTTGTTTTACCTTTTTGATCTACAAACCTCATTAGGTAAGGTCGAGTTTTGTTTTAACATGCACATGAGTTTCCACATATATCCAATTGAAAGTTTGCTGTTGCATTGCATTTAATTGTTGATTTTCATTGTCAACCATAAATTACTAATTATCATCTTTTGGTTTTTAGATACTTAGCAGCGAATCTGGCCATCTAACCATTGCCAGTGGGATTGTAACAGATTCAAGCGACTCCCGTGTTTCTGTAAGGATAACTTTGCTGTTAGTCATATGTACAAATTTAAACTACTAACCCAGCTGTACTGGATAGTTTACAGTATTAAGATTGAATTAGAAAGGCAGACCTGATTTGATCTTGTGAAACTTCTAGGTCTCTTTTTCTAAGAGCTTAAGGCTTCCTGGGAGCGCTTCTTCAGAGGTAACTGATCTCCTTAAGGTGGTCTGGCGGATTGACAAGGATGAATTTATGACTTCATTTGCAATCATGAGGCAATTACATTACCATGGCTATGTTATCTACTTTAACGAGTTGTCCTTTTTTCTACTTACGTTTCCTCAACTATATGGAGAGATCAGTGAAATATACCCTGTCTAAAATCTAATTCATGTTTGATTTTATTTCTTAAGGTTTAACCTTGTTCAACTTTTTCTACAAAGTGCACAAAGTATACATCTAAGGAAGATGATTGTTGACCTTGAGGTAAACTTTTGTAGCTTGCTTTTATGAGTGTCATTATCACCATTTTTGCTTGAGAAATTTGTTTAAATAGACCTTTTGGGGGTCTAGATCTTTAAATTCTTGGATCAGGACTTTTTTGTTCTAAAATAGACCCCTGGAAGTTGTACTTTGTAATTCTTTTGTAAAATTCCTATGCATTTGTGTTGCTTTTAGGCTCCTAGATTTGACAGCGGGTGTATACTAAGCCAGGATCCAGCAATATCTTACGTATGGTCACAGAAAACCTTAAATGACGATCAGCGTCGAGCCATTCTTAAGGTATTCTTTATGATTTTCCAATCCTGTCCTCATCTACTTTTCTGACTGCTGTACCTCAAATTTCTTTTGGCAAGTTTGTCTTTTGGCTTTACTACCATATATGAGCTATGCTTATTTCGGACTGTTAAGTTTTCTTTAAAATAATTTTTTCTTATTTCATGAATTTGTAATTTCAGATACTTACAGCAAGGGATTATGCTCTCATACTAGGAATGCCTGGAACAGGCAAGACATCTACTATGGTGCATGCTGTTAATGCCTTGTTAATTAGAGGTGCATCCATTTTGCTTACATCCTACACAAACTCTGCTGTTGATAATTTACTTATCAAATTAAAGGCTCAGGTAACAATTTTTATAAATTTAAAATAGCAAATGTATTGCATTTTCTTGTGTTGCAAATTGATTTTACAATCTAGAGTGTTCATATTTGGATTATGTTGCACGTGAGCATACTGTGATAATTGACTTTGCTTTTTAGCTTTGTTTGGCAGGTCTTGTATTGTATTATGTTGGTTATATGTAGTAAAATTAAGTTATTTGATAATCAATATTAGTCGGGAAATTTGCTTGGATAGACTTTTAAAAATGGATTTAGAGATTTAAACTTCAAGCCTCAAATCATCATTGTGCGACTTAAATTGTAATTCAGATAATAAATCATGATAAACCAAGCTAATCCTAGGTTCTCACTATATAATTTAGATTATGTATTTAAAGTATCATCAAAATTAGTGATATGAACCCCAGGAAGGATTCTTGATGTGCAAGTGCAACAAGACTAAATTAACCTTATTGAAATCACTAACAAACAAACAAGAAGATCAAGCCCAAACTTGTGGAAATACTAAAGTCAAACCTCTAAAAATCAATTTACCTATATGGCAATATCCAAAGAATTCAAATCATCAAGAATGTCTTAACTGCACCCATTGTTTTAGGACATCTGGACATGATTTGTCATTTTAAGAAATGACCAGTATTGGTTTTCCAGAATTAGATATATTATTGGTGCTCTATTTTTCATATAAACTTTTGAACGAATAAACATTTTCTTACTTTTATTTTAACATTTCTCTCTTGAAACTTAACACTGTTAACCCCTGGGGGACCTGTTACCCATTGCAAGATCAGGTTTTCAAAACAAGCATGCATAATTATGGGTCAATTGTGCTTCTATATATTGTAAAAAAGTAGAGAAACTATGGAGTTATAGTTGGAAACAGTCCGTGATTGTTGGGAAAACAAAAACATGCATACCTTTTTTTCTTTTTAAAATCAACAGATTAACACGAGAGCCCTTAGTAAGGATTTTAATCTGTTTTTCTTGTCTGGAAAGTAATTTCATTCTTATTCTACTGTATTATCAGATCGAATTAATTTACTTTACTGTTAATACAATAGTACAGCTCTCCATGTATTTTAATTACTTTTTTGGGTACTTTTTATATTGTTATCTTTTGGATACCAAACATTTGATAGTGCTAGATAGTTTTTGATGTTGTTTGATAATCTTTGAATATTTGATAATGTTTGACAATATTTGATAGTATTTGACAATATCGGTTCAAAATCGGTTTGTTATCATAGTGTTGCATTAGGATCTATAGTTTTGAACAAATTTGAAGCCAATGATATAATGACCTCTAGAGTGTGGCATTTGAAGTCAAGGTACTTCTCATAATCATTGTAGGTAAAACTATCTTGATCAGCAAAAATAAAGATATAGGAAAATTACCACTCATTTTCAAAGAAAGTCAAAACTTAATTCTTATTCTGAAGGAAATCTTCATCTTTATGTAGATTCTTTGATTTCTCTGCAGCCGAAAGACCCAAATGGTTGCCTTATATCGTATACTTTCAACAAACAACTTTATGCATCTTAATAGGATGACCAAGCCAAAGTAATTCCTTTAATTTGTTTAAGGATGGTCTCAATGCTAAGGTCCCATTGAGAGGAATGTTAGAAGAGAAAAGGAGAATGTAGTAAAGAAGAGCTCTTATAAAGGGTAGAGCTATTAGTAAGGGTAATTTGGTCTTTTGCACACCAAATTTTTTCCTTGGGTTTTATTTCTCTAATTCTGGAACCTGGAGAATGAGGTCTAAATTTGTTCTCAAAAGAGTCTATACAGACATTAAATATATGTCACTATCAAATATGGGCTTCATGAACATTTTAGCACAATAATTTTCTGTTCACAGGAAAATTTGTTTAGGAAAGCCAAATAAAGATTTGTTTTAATACATAAAAAAATATTACTAATATGTTTGAAGCTGATGAAATAATTTTGCTTTCATATTGCACCTTTCTGTCCTCTTATTTTCTATAAGATTGTGCAAGAGCTCAATTAAATGAAAACCTTTTAACTTATTTTTGATAACCATATTTCTTATGGCCCTGGGAAGAGGCAGGGGTTGTGGGCAGAAATATTTGTGTTGCTAATGGATAATATCTTGACAATTTACTTGGCTTCCTCGAAACCAAATATCTTGTGGCGCCACAAATCTACGAACCACTCAATCTAACCTGGGGACATGACTACTACTAGCTGTTGGCATTGTCGAAGTTCTTACACCTTTTATGATAGTTTGTTTCAATTTTCCCAGGGAAATTTATTTTTAGAGATGGTCTCAATTACTACTTTGATCACTAAAATGCTGAACAACTAAAGACAGTTTGTTTGTCTTCTGATTCTTTGCCTGCATGATGTTTTTTTTTTTGTTTTCTCATTTTAATGTACTTCTTGAGTTTTTATGTTTATTTTTTATTGCTTTGCATTTCCTTGTCATTGAAATTTAGATGATTACAGGGCATTGATTTTTTGCGCATTGGACGGCAAGAAGCTGTACATCCAGAAGTTCAGGGGCATTGCATTTCTGGTCAGATATTTATTAGATGATTCTATTCTGTAAATTATTTGTTTCTTTTTCTCCATGTTGTAACTAAGGTCTCTATGGCAGAAATGAACTTAAAAGGCGTTGAAGACATGAAATTGAAATTAGATCAAGTCAAAGTTGTTGCAGTTACATGTTTGGGTATTACCAGTCCATTGCTCGTCAACAAGAGATTTGATGTATGCATCATGGATGAAGCTGGACAGACTGCCCTTCCAGTATGTATTAAAAAATGCTGCTTCAATTGCTCCAATTTTAACAAGAGTAAATTTTACTATTACCACAGTAACGGGGACCTTACGGGAAAGCCATATGTTTTATTAGCGTATAATGGTGCATTTACTATGCTAAATATGTTGCAGGAATATGAAGTATAATCTGAATAATGGCTGATTTGGAGATTAATTGGAAATGGAAAGAAAGCTGAGCATGGATATAGGAATGAAATGTTAAAAATTATAGAGGTCAAAGCTATTCGAATATATTGATGTGGTTTGATTGATTAGCATAGAAGTACAAAGTTATTTGTTATTAATTGCATAATTCCAGGGCAATGGTGGGGAGAAAAAAAAGAGCGAACTAATAACGGAGTTATGTCCTACTAGTCCTAGCATCCAAATTTTGTGAAAATAATAACTATAAACTAAACTCTTTCTTTAACCTGATCTTCCACGATAGAATATAAGGATCCTGCAAGACCTGCGTGAATTATCATAATTCATAGCATAATTGTAGGTCTAACATTGGAGAATTTTCTTATTCTCATTTCCAGACTTGATCATCCGTTTTCATGTTGCCTGCTCCTATTTTTCGAGTCTCTTTACTGTTCACTGTTAGTGGTAGGTACATGGAAACATGAATTGCAGTTACTAGCTTGTTCCAAGTTAGGTCATCTTATATCGAGATTTTCATCTGATTCGTTATCTAGATAAATGTTTACTTCGTCCAAATTTGGATTCTATATCACTTTCTTCTATATTAATGACTGCTGAAGGTAAATTTTAATAAAAGAAAGATTACTATTATGTTGTATCCTTCCTTCTATCTAGTAGAGTTATTTTCTTTTTCATATATTTTATGTTAGTTTTGTTTTCACTAGTTTAAGGTTGAGATCACTGCATGAAGAAAAAACAGGTTCTTACCAATTTCCACTCTTCTTAGGTATCCTTGGGGCCTTTAATGTTTGCTTCAACATTTGTCCTCGTTGGAGATCACTATCAGTTACCTCCTCTTGTCCAGGTGTATATCTTTGGTTTAATTCTAGTTGCTTGAGCCTTTTATTATATAAACTTTAGTCCATTAACTGTGTTTATATCTATTTTTAGAGTATAGAGGCTCGAGAAAAAGGTTTGGGAGTAAGCTTGTTTCGTAGGCTCTCAGAAGCACATCCTCATGCAATTTCAGCACTTCGTAGCCAGGTTAGCATAGGTCTAAAATTCAATTATATTTCTGGGTATTCACACGTGCTAGTTAAATTACTAAAAACTTTAAATGCAGTACCGAATGTCTCAAGGCATTATGGAACTATCAAATGCCTTAATATACGGTGACAAATTGCGCTGTGGTTCCTCTGATATAGCGGATGCCAAACTTAAGTTCTCAAGTTTCAAGTGTGGTTCGTCGTGGCTAAATGAGGTCAGAGCTTTATTTTCCTAACGTTTTCTTCTTCTTGCCTGATGTTATGTCGCGCGTGTCAACTTTATAGTTAACGACAAATCGCTGTTAGGACACAAATTTAAGGAAGCTTTCTCGTGTTTTCACATATGTTCAAAAGCTTAAGAAAATCCAAAATCCTTAACTTCTCTTTTTCTACTGCGTAAAAGGAAAATGCAAAAGCTGCCCTAAATCATTCTTTCTTTTATTAAAGTGCTAAACTTACAACGTGAGGTTCACCGTTCATGGTTGCAGATTTTGGATCCAAACAGACCTGTTATATTTATTAATACAGGTTCAAATAATCCTTTCACGTACTTTTGAATGTTCTTTTTAAATTAGTAAACAGTTTTCCTCAATGCCTTGTTTGTCTTATTACATCTTTTTTAAGCTAGATATGTTACCTGCTTTCGAGGCCAAGGATGGAAAGAACATAAACAATCCAATGGAGGCTAACATTGTTGTAGAGGTTTGACTAGGAGAAATTCGTTTGTTAAGTTTCAACTTTTAGATTTACTGGATGATTTATGCTCCTCGTTTTGCTTGTAGGTTGCAGAGGCATTAGTCAAGAATGGAATTGAGGGAGAAGATGTAGGTGTCATTACCCCCTATAACTCCCAGGCAAATATTATTCGGCGTGCCATAAACCTAACTTCTGTCGAGATACATACTATTGACAAATACCAGGTTGGATTGAAGCTTACAATCTTTTTTTTGCTAGAATTGTGACTCGCATTCATGATATATGCAATTATATAAATATAGTCATATATACGTACAGGGAAGAGATAAGGAGTGCATATTGGTGTCGTTTGTGAGGTCTAGCGAAAACCCGAGAAACTGCACTTCCTCACTTCTCGGAGACTGGCATAGGATTAATGTGGCTCTCACAAGAGCCAAGGTTAGTACAAGATGAGCTATTTATATATGTTTCGGAGCTTTAAATAGTTGCATTATGTGGAGATTGAAAATGAGGCATCCTTAAGAATTAGCATCTAAGCTTTTGTTTGTTATGTCATATAAGCTCGAATTGCATTGTATAAAACAACGTATCAAACTAGGCCTAAAAGAAGAAAGTGATTGTGTTTGAAACACTGCCATATTCTTATCATTAAAATTGAGCTTTCGGTTTTCCAATTTTATAGAAAAAGTTGATAATGGTTGGATCGTGCAATACTCTATCGAAGGTTCCACTGCTTAAGCTTCTCATCGAGAAAATTGACAACCAGTCAGGTATTTTATGCGTGTCCAAAAACGATATCGACCGCAGAAGAGAGCTAAAGAGATGCTCGCAGCTCAGGTGACTGTAAAATCTTGTAGAACATTTTGTCCGTGGGGTGTAGATAGAAATTTTGACAATTATCTTTTGTCAACAAAAAAAATTGAGAAATGTAAATAATATGAACAATCTTTGTATTAACAATTTTGTTGAACTCTACTAATTTTAAACAGTAAAGATATCATATACCTCAGTAGAAGCTGCATCCTATCATGTCAAGATTCTTTTAAGCTCAGAATATCATTCTTTTGTTTATCATAATTTTGTTCACATTATTGGTGTAATATAAAATTGTAACAATATCGTATACCCATGCAAAGAGAATGGTTTTTGTTTTTATTATTTAAATGACATAATAATATTACAATTATATCTGATCAAACACCGCCACGTCAAATAATAAGATCATGTGTTGAAGGGCTACTTCCTGTTTGAACTTAGCACCAATCGAAAGAGACTGCTAAAGACGAACCAATTCTTCCAAGCCTCATTCCATCCTAAGAAAGAGCCTTCCCTCGTGTGACCAAGGATTCAAATATCGACATCAAATATGTAGAAATTACATAAATTTTACTTAAAACGTATTAATTCTTAATAAAACTTCAAAAAAAATTCAAAAATAATAAATGATGCATCTTTATATATTTTTACCATTTAATTATATGAAAAATTTTAAACATGGCAAATCAATATAATGCATCAAATAAAAGTATATATACACACACACACTACATAAAAATACAAAGCATATTGTATTCCATTAAAAAAAAATAAACAACTTGTATTAAAATTTGATTTTTAATATTTTACATTATACAAGTTATAAAAATCACTTCTAAAAAGAGTATCTATGATGAAACATATTTGAGATACTATCATGATTTAGACAATTAGTTTTGGGATATGGAGTAGAGTTTGAATAATTTTGTACATAACAACGAATATGTCACATGTGAATTTGTTAATTTCTTCTCACTATTATTTCATGAATTAAAATTTGTGCACTAATTCAATTGTTTGTTTTTACTCAATTGCTTGATTAAACATTTTGTAAGTTGTAAACTTTACTTGGAATTGGAAAAAAGGAAAATCAAAAGCCTTCAATTTCACGTTGTTCTACGTCTTAGTAATTTGCTACTTGCTTTTTTACACACACAAACATATATATGGTGATTTTATGGTAGTGATTTTTTTTTTTATCACTACCGGTAACGATTTCATTAATAATTTTTTAATCATATCATATTTTTTGATAATTTTTAAATATATTGTTCTCTAATGTCTTAAAAATATTCTTATAAATTTTGTTATAATCTGAGTTTTTGTTTAGGAAATATATTGCTTTTTATAATAATTGCAATTTATTTATTTATTAATATATTTTTTAATGAATATAAAATCTATTATGCATACGTTTGGTTAGGTATTTGAAATACTAAGTATTTGAAATACGCGGCTAGTATTTCAAATACCCTAACCAAACATGTAAGGGTATTTGAAATATCCAATACTCTATTTCAAAAACTCCATCTCTTCCCCATTACTTCTCTCTGTTACTTTTTAATAAAATATTACATCTCTCCATCATTGTTTTAATAAAATGTTATTTCTCTCCGCTACTTTTTTAATAAAATATTACCTCTCTCCATCATCTTTTTAATAAAATATTATTTCTTTCTATTATATTATTATTAAATTATATGGATCCCATCACTTTTTACAAATACTCTGTTTAGAATACTCTGAATCAAATAA